>JAOXYA010485840.1:0-15830 GCA_028565675.1 Sorex palustris | reverse complement strand
ACACATTCATTTTGCTGTTCCATAACAGCATGTGGAATTGAAGATAATTAATGAGAAATGATAATTCTTCTTGTAAAAGAAGTTATAGATCTGCTCCATTTTCTTAAAATAACACAGAACAAATTTTTGCCTTTAATTGGTATTTTTCTGGTTAACTCCACATTATAATATTCATTAGTAAATACAGAAACATTTTATATAAAATACTAATTAAAGGGTATTAAAATTTATAAACGCAACATATTCCACAATTTAAAATTTTTCTGATTAATGTAGACATACAATTTATAGATAAAAATAGGGAATAAAATGATTTTGGGGGGCCTTAATCTAAATATTAGCCAAAGCTTTTTGTTAGTTCTCTGTAATTTTGCATTGTTTTTTCAAAAAGTTATGCTTTGTCTAGTTAAATACATGAACCTTAATGCATGAATATTAATGCATAACTTAATTCTGTTGAATATGATTACATGATCAACAGTTTAAATTTAAAATGCCATGGTCTAGCAGTAGAATATTTTTAAGCCTTTGACTTGGAATAAACTCTTAAAATTCTTTGAAGTTTTTCAGTTTAAGTAATTTTCCAGATTAGTAAAATTATAATTCTATTATGTCAAGAAACATTTTTCTGCATTGAACAATTTCTTATTGTTATCTTTGGGTTTATAATTCCACCCAGCTGTTCTCAACACATTGCCCTAACTCTGTGCTGGGGATTGAACATAGGTTAGCTGTTTGGGCACAAACAAGGCAAGTACTTAACCTGCTACAGTATTTACCCAGCTCCCTGGAGAAAGTACGCAGTTTTTTAAAGTACAAATTGAAAGACATGTACTTTTTCTGTTTATATTCTTTCCGTGATTCATTTCATACAATGACATGATTAAATATTTTGGTCAGATTCACAAGCAAACTAAATATGTCTACCTTAAAATAACCCAATTAAGTTCAGTAATATAGAACCAAATAATCAGATAAATTTTTATGATATATTTTCTCATTTAAAATGATTGAATGATGTAGCCAAAAATTTTAGAGATTTGTGAAGCAAATGATTTGACAGACACCAATATTTCCTCAGTATTTTCTCAGTTGTTTTTAACCCCCTGTGCTTACTCATAAATATTTGAGACACTGTAATACTGTAAACAAGACTGATTGTATTATGTCTAAATTCAATTCTAATAAAATGCCTGTTTTGAGGAAAGCTTATAAACATCTATTCTTAATTATTCGAACCTTTGTCCTTATGCTCTGATTAAAATTTCCTCTATGTTAAACTTTAACATTTCACTTTTTTGGAGGGGACAGGCCTCATACTGTAATGTTATTTATTTTCTTAATTAGCATATGCAAACCTGCCTGCCTTCTGTCTTCCTCTCTCCCATCCTTTTGATCCTTATTTTGTTTACTGAATCATCAGGTAGTTAATGATGTTTTTTTTAAATTTTGGCAAGATCCATACGGTTTTCTATAAAACTAAGCAGTTTTTATCATCAACCAACAGTACATAAATTTCTTTATCTTATATCTTCACCATAATCTTGTAAGTCAGTATCATGGAGAGCTTTGCCTGTGCTTTTTAAAATGCATTTTATAGTTCCAGGCATAAAATCTAGTATGAATCATTTTGTGAACCCATTTTTGTGCATGGTATAAGATAGGGATCCAATCTGAATTTTTCATGCACTCATTCAGTTATTTTCAATGCCATTGAAGTAACTGCTCTTTATTTTATATTCTTGTATCCTTTATTTTGTAAATCAAATACATACATATATATGTATTTTGAAAGTTTAATTCTTATTTTTTCAGTTATGTTGCTGGTATCTCTATATTTTAGTGCTACTCTAGCTTTGATTAATTTATCAATCAAAGAAACTTTAAAATATTTTTTTTTCTTTTTGGGTCACACCTGGCAATGCACAGGGGTTACTCCTGGCTCTGCACTCAGGAATTATGCCTGGCGGTGGTCAGGGGACCATATGGGATGCTGGGAATTGAACCCGGGTCAGCTGCATGCAAGGCAAACGCCCTACCCGCTGTGCTATCTCTCCAGCCCCTGCAAAAATATTTGTTAAAAATCTATAACAATTATGCAGTGAAATTTGGAAATCTTCAAATTGTGTTTTTTAACTTCTTACAACAGTTCATATACAAATTCTGGTTGTATTTTTTCTTCTAATAATGTAAGATATTGTTAGATGGATGATACATGATTGCAAATGCCTAATATCTCCTGCTTTTGCTTTATATGCACAGTTTAACGGGTTGAATGCTGATTGTATATCCCCATAACTTTAAAGATATGGCAACCATGAATTCATAAATTTTCCTTACCTCCCCACCCTTCCACTCTCACTAACAATTATAGATTGTAGTGGTCTAAACCTTTAATTACCTACATTATTGTTCCATTTGAAGTCATTGTTGGTATAGGTTGGTTCAGCTACAAGTATTCCTACTCATACACTGGTAGTGTTGGTTTTAGACTGTTGCCTTAGGCTGGCATTTTATAAGATGTCTTACTTGAAAGAGAACAAAATTATCCATGTCATACCCAGAGCTTTTCACCAAGGAGTTTATATTACCTGGAATGGTGAGGACAGAGAGAAAGAATGTACAGAAGTTTTGGGAAAGGCCTGAGAAAGATCAAAGATGGAATCTGTTCATTTCATAATCATTTTTAGAAAAATCATCCTTTAACCACTTCAAATTATTCCATCATGTGAAAAAATGCTAATAGGAAACAAAGATTTGGGGCGAGAGAGTTAATTCAGGTGGTAAGGCACTTGCTTAGCAGGTCGCTGACCTGAGTTTGATCTCCAGGACCCTATGTTGTTCCTGGAGCATTACCAGGATTAATAGCTGTGTATAGAGCCAGGAGTAAGCCCTGAGCATCAACCAAGTATGGGTCAAAAGTCAAAAGCCAAAAACAAACAAAACCTAAAGATCTTTTATATCTTTCCATAATTTAATTTTAGGCTAATAATGCACAAAACTAAGGTAAAGTGAGGACTGCAATCAGCTGCATAGAATTTATATAACCAGTGATTTCACATATTCAAGTAGACCATTTTTTTTTCAAAGTACACCTTTTTTTACTGGTGATCTACAACCTGATGAAAAGGAGGAAAAGATGACCAGAACAACAGTACAGCAGGTAGGGAATTTGCCTTGCGCACAACTGACCCTGGTTCAATGCCCAGCATCCCAGATGCTCCTCCGAGCACTGCCAGGAGTAATTCCTGAGTGCAGAGCCAGGAGTAAATCCTGAGCATCGGCAGGTATGACTCAAAAAAGAAAAAAAAATAAAACCGGGAAAAAGTTAGTTTGGGGGCTGCACCCAACAGTGCTCAGAGATCACTTTTTTTTGTTTTGTTTTCACTTTTTGGGGATCACACCTGTGATGCTCAAGTATTACTCCTGGTTCTGCACTCAGAATTACTCCTGATGGTGTTTAGGTGTGAGGGATTGAACCCATATTGGCCACATACAAGGCAAATGCTCACATATGAGGCAAACACTCTCCCCACTGTACTATTGTTCCGGCCCAAACTAAGGCTCTTTAACTCATTGTTGACCAGCATTACCAAATGGTAACAACGGACCAAATTAAACAATAATTAAATACAGACTAGGAACTGAACTTCCATACATTCCAGTAATTTCACCCCTGGGACAATACCCTTACCCTAAGGGCCCCAAAACACAAGACAGAAAAGGCATCTGTGCTCCAGTGCTAACTAAAGCACTAGCAAAAATCTGGAAACAACCCAAGGGCCCAAGAACAACCAACAAAAAATAAAAAGTCAGATTTTAATAACATTTTATTATATATCAAGTACTGTGAAAATTTATTGAGGTTATTTTCAAATTCACACATCCCACAACCTGCTGACTTATTTTGATAGGTGTTTAGATTTATTTGCTTCAAAGTGGGCCAACTATATTAATCATTCAGTTAATAATTCAAATGCGTGGGACCAGAGCAATAGTGCAGCAGGTAGGGTCCTTGCTTGCCTTGCACATAGCCAACCTGTGCTCCATATAGCCCCTGAGCCCGCCAGGAGTGATCCCTGAGTTAAGAGCTAGAAGCCCTGAGCACTGCCAGCACCCCCCCCCCCGCCCCAACACACACACATACTAAATTTCAGACACCTATTCCGAGAAATGTACTTTTTCTCCCCTTAGCATTGTGTATTACTGCATTTTCTTTAGTCATCACCACTAGTATACAGTGTAACTCGCTTTCAAGTTCAAGTGGTATTAATTATTTCTTAAAACTGTAACTTAGCCTCCTTCTTAAACATCAAGTGATTTTTCCATTGATATTTGAGTCGGCCTGATCTATTATCTACTAAGTAGTTCTGGTTACCAGTTTCAAGTGAACCCTGGAAACACTGAATAGCTATTTTGTTGACTTTATCTTAGTAATATTTGGGTGTAGGCAACTTTGAGAGGACAGAATTAATCACTCAAAGGAGGCTGGAAGTTTTACACATGGTTTTTCATAAAAATAGAAACAATCTATTATTTATTGATGTACACTAGCAAGTTACCAGAGGCCACATCATGGGCTCTAAGAACTTACTGGTTATTTTCCTGGTATTCTAGGTACTAATCTCTTTTAAAGTGAGGCCTAAAATTAGTCATATTCATACTAAATTACACTTACAGACTCCATTGCAGAGGCCAGATAGATCTCATAGTGGGTAATGTGTTGTCCTGCACACAGCCAACCTGGAATCAATCTACCGTACCACATATTAGTCCCCTGAGCACTGCCCAGAAAAATTCTGAGGACAGAGCCAGGAGTAAGCCCTGAGTACTGCTGGGCTGTTAACTCCAAGGCTACACTATTCATATGATTGTTAATATTAAGGTAGTTTGTCAAATATATGTTATCTGTTATCATAAATATATGATGTTATTTGTTCTTTTGTGGAGTAGGGGAGTACTCATGCTTGTGGTGGCAGAGATCTAACCCAGGGCCTCAATTATGCCAGAGAAGTGTTCTACTGCTGAGCTACATTCCTGAGCCAGTGATGCTATCTCTTGCTACTAAAAATATCCTTTAAGCCTCCTAGATAAAAAATTTCCACAGAAGTAACACTCCACCACCAAAAAACTCAGGCTATATATGTATATATACTATATAAAGTAAACTTTTCAATGTAAAGAGCAATTACATCCACAATTTAAAAGTTTATTTTGAGGGGTTGGAGTGATAGTACAGGAGGTAGGGTGTTTGCCTTGCATGCGGCAGACCCGGGTTTGATTCCCAGCATCCCATATGGTCCCCCAAGCACTGCCAGGGGTAATTCCTGAGTGCAGAGCCAGGAGTAACATCTGTGCATCTTCAGGTGTGACCCAAAAAAGCAAAAAAAAAAAATCATATGATCAGGACCAGAGAGCTAGTATATGCAGCCAACCTTAATCTCCAGCATCTATATGGTTCCCTAAACACAGCCAGTAGTGATTCCCGAATGAAGAGCCAGGAGTGAACACTGAATATTTTGTTTTTTGCTTTATTTTGGGGGGAGGGGGTCACACCTGGCGATGCACAGGGGTTACTCCTGGCTCCGCACTCAGGAGTTACTCCTGGCAGTGCTCAGCAACCATATGGGATGCTGGGAATTGAACCCGGGTTGGCCGCGCAAGGCAAACGCCCTACCCCCTATGTTATCTCTCCAGCCCCGAACACTGAATATTTTGAAACAATTTCACAATTGCTTCTATAATACTTCCCCTACCTACGTTTTACTAAAAAGAGGGATAAACTATATATATCAAAAATAAGCTCTTGTGTGAGGATCACTAAGTTCTAAAGTCCAATAATTTTAGGTACATTAGTTCAATAGTTTTAGTTATTGTTTCAGTAGTTTTTAAATTACTCATTTCAAAAACATTTCAAAAATTAGTTTCCCTAGCATGCAACAGACCCTGGTTCGAATCCCAGGCCCAGGAAATGGCTCCCTGAGCACTGCAAGGAGTAAGCTCCCAACATTAAAAAAAAACTCTCTGTAAAATGTAGAAATACAGAAGGATTCACTATTTAACTATTTAAAATATATTTCTATAATTCTACATTATTTCAAAATAAACTTCACACTTTGAAAAAATATAAACATTTTTTCATGCAATAAAAATTATCCATTTTCCATTGTTACTTACAGTTACTGAATTTCTCCCAAACTCCCTTTAGAAAAATTATAACAAAGCAGCCATTTACTTAAAAAATAAAACTCCCTTTCTCCCAAAAAGGGAGTTTAAAAACTTAAAAGCGGGGCTGGAGTGATAGCACAGCGGGTAGGGAGTTTGCCTTGCACACTGCCGACCGGGGTCGACCCGGGTTCGATTCCCAGCATCCCATATGGTCCCCTGAGCATCGCCAGGGGAAATTCCTGAGTGCAGAGCCAGGAGTAACCCCTGTGCATTGCCAGGTGTGACCCCCCCCCACAAAAAAAGCCAAAAAAAAAAACCCAACTTAAAAGCAATGTAATGGGTTCCATAGGGATTGTAATATTCCTGTCATAATTTCAAATCAGATAAACGGGGAAATAAACAAGCCATGTATTAGCAAAATACAAGACTATTTTGTAGTTTGTCCTTAAAAAGAAAACTAGTTACAAAGCAGTTATTACACAAAGAATTTTGATCCTCAAATGGAAATGGTGGTATATTTGTTCTTTACCTTTCGAGTTATATAATTGCTGAAACCATCCTTAATAGACTCAAAAGTTGAGGTTTAAATTAGAAAGAACATTTTTTAAGTGTTTACTTTTGTACTTATACTAGGTGGCTTAAAAGCTTTCTTTGTCAGCTCTTGTTTCAGGGATCTTGTCACAGAGAGCAAATTGTTTCATGCTACCTTAGACAACTCTCAGAGGACAACTCCTGTCCTGGTTTTTGTTTAGAGATATATCACTTTACTTAACCCAGAATAGATTTATTTTGTGGAATATTCAGGTGGATTTTCACTTGAACACTTAAGCCAGGTTTTTTGGAATTTAGGTTCAGTTTCTGTATTAAAGGGGTTGGGAAGGGAGTTACCCAGATCTTCTCCCTTGAAGTTGCTGGTAATTCAAAGCAGAAGCCTCATCTGAGAATCAGACAAAATTAAGTTAGATAAATTATATATAATAATAGTTTAAACACCAAAAAATAATAGGAGGGAAAATTGAAAACTCCGAGACTAATTTTGAAATTTCAGCTTTAATTTTGAATTTATGCATTTGTTTGCAAAATATATACCTGCCCTTAACATGACTGCAGTGTTCACTTTAGCCTTATAGTAGTACATAAAATAAACCTTTTCTATATATTCTATTGTTACCAAGCTTCCACAGAGCATGTGTGCAAACTTCATGTTCCTCATCTCAAACAAATCTCCATGCACAAACTAGACTAAGCAAAAAAGGCTCAAGTCATCAAACACACAAAATGCACTAAGAGAAACCTCAAATGTTTTTAAAAATCAAACTCTGGAACCAACCTTTTATAATGAAACTAAATTGTTGCCCCTTTCCTTTCATATGCATATACCAGACTAATGACTCCCAACAATCGACCTCTGTACTTGGCACAGCACATATCAAAGAAACAAAACAAAGGTGGTGGGGGGAGGAAAGGAAAAGAGGTTTTACTTTCGTGCAAACTTAGTCCACCTCCTCGATGGTCGGTCCCCCGGAGGCTCCAGTACCGCCGCCGCCAGGGCCGCCTTGGTAAAGTTTGCTGATGATGGGGTTGCACACTCTTTCGAGCTCTTTCTGCTTGTGTTCATACTCATCTTTCTCTGCCATCTGGTTTCGGTCGAGCCAGTTGATCACCTCCTGACATTTGTCGAGGATCTTGTTTTTGTCCTGCTCGCCAATCTTGCCCCTCAGTTTCTCGTCTTCCACCGTCTGCTTGATGTTGTAGGTATAGGACTCCACGGCATTTTTGGCGGCGACCCGGTCACGGTTGGCCTCATCTTCCGACTTGTACCTCTCTGCTTCCTGCACCATCCGGTCAATGTCGTCCTTGCTCAGACGACCCTTGTCGTTGGTGATGGTGATTTTATTTTCCTTGCCAGTGCTCTTGTCGGCGGCGGTGACGTTGAGGATGCCGTTGGCGTCGATGTCGAAAGTGACCTCGATCTGGGGGACCCCGCGGGGTGCCGGCGGGATCCCGGTGAGATCGAACTTGCCCAGCAGGTTATTGTCCTTGGTCATGGCCCGTTCGCCTTCGTACACCTGCACCAGCACGCTGCTCTGGTTGTCGGAGTAGGTGGTGAAGGTCTGCGTCTGCTTGGTGGGGATCGTGGTGTTTCTCTTGATGAGTGGAGTCATGACACCGCCAGCCGTCTCGATGCCCAGTGACAGCGGAGTCACGTCGAGCAGCAGCAGATCCTGCACGTTCTCTGACTTGTCCCCGATGAGGATGGCCGCCTGCACTGCAGCCCCGTAAGCCACCGCCTCATCGGGGTTGATGCTCTTGTTGAGCTCCTTGCCATTGAAGAAATCCTGCAGCAGCTTCTGGATCTTGGGGATGCGGGTGGAGCCGCCCACCAGCACAATCTCCTGGATCTGGCCCTTGTCTAGCTTGGCATCGCGCAGCGCCTTCTCCACCGGCTCCAGGGTCCCGCGGAACAGGTCGGCGTTGAGCTCCTCGAAGCGGGCGCGGGTGATGGACGTGTAGAAGTCCACGCCCTCGTAGAGCGAGTCGATCTCGATGCTCGCCTGCGTGGACGAGCTCAGGGTGCGCTTGGCGCGCTCGCAGGCCGTGCGCAGCCGCCGCACGGCGCGCTTGTTGGGCCCAATGTCCTTCTTGTGCTTGCGCTTGAACTCCTCGGCCAAGTGGCTCACCATGCGGTTGTCGAAGTCCTCGCCGCCCAGGTGGGTGTCGCCGGCCGTGGACTTCACTTCGAAGATGCCATCCTCGATGGTCAGGATGGACACGTCGAAGGTGCCGCCGCCCAGGTCGAAGATGAGCACGTTCTTCTCGCCGCCGGCGCAGCCCTTCTTGTCCAAGCCGTAGGCGATGGCCGCCGCCGTAGGCTCGTTGATGATGCGCAGCACGTTGAGGCCGGTGATGGTGCCCGCGTCCTTGGTGGCCTGGCGCTGCGAGTCGTTGAAGTAGGCGGGGACGGTGATGACCGCGCTCTGCACCTTGCCCCCCAGGTACGCTTCGGCGATCTCCTTCATCTTAGTGAGCACCATGGACGAGATCTCCTCCGGGAAGAAGGTCTTGATCTCGCCCTTGTACTCCACCTGCACCTTGGGCTTCCCGCCCTCGCTCACCACTCGGAACGGCCAGTGTTTCATGTCCGACTGGACCGTGGCGTCCTCGAACTTGCGCCCGATCAGCCGCTTGGCGTCGAAGATGGTATTGGTGGGGTTCATGGCCACCTGGTTCTTGGCGGCGTCGCCGATGAGGCGCTCGGTGTCGGTGAACGCCACGTAGCTGGGGGTGGTGCGGTTGCCCTGGTCGTTGGCGATGATCTCCACCTTGCCATGCTGAAAGACCCCCACGCACGAGTAGGTAGTGCCCAGGTCGATGCCGATAGCCGGGCCGCGGGCAGACATCGTGACTGAAAGGCTGGCGGGCGACGTTAGACGAGAACGCCGGGAGCAGGAGGACCAGGGCGGGGGGGAGGGTCAGAAAATCCGCGGCGTCAACGGTCGCCTCGCACCGCACACCGCGAGCGCACTCAGCGGCGTCTCCCCGCTCGCCGGCTCGGTTCCCAGCTCTTATAGCCGCCTCCAGGCCGCCTCCAGCCACCTCCCGGAGCCAATCCGCTCCCGGTACCGGCTGCCACAAGTTTGCCTCGCTAGGAGTGACCCGCCCCTGGCCCAACAGATTTCCAGTCGGGTGAGGGGCGGGACTCCGGCCCACGCGAGGCGGCTAGGGGCGGCCGTTATGCAAATGAGGCCCCACCCATGTCCCCCCCCCCACACACACACACACCCTCTCAGCGGCAGAGAGTATCGGCTCTCGAGCGCAGGCGGCTGCTAAAGGGGCGTTAGTCTCGAGCCACGCGACCCGGGGTCCGCACTTTTTCTCGAGCACTTCACCTTTCCTAGGAAGGATTGGCTCCCGTCCTTCTGATTGGCAGGGCTAGCGGCCAATGAGCAGCGCGACTTTCCAAGTGGGGTGGGGAAGAAGAGGCTGGGGCGTGGCGCGGGAGCGGGAAACCCGAGAGTATTAACTCCAGCCTGCACACTTTAGACACCTAGTCCAGACGCACTTAACACGCGCGGGGCAATTCATTCCCAATCGTTTGCACCTAGGAAATAAGACTTTCATGTTTAAAAAAAGGCTTTTGTTGTTTTTTTTGTTTTTGTTCTTCCTCCGGCCGCTTGCAAACTGTGGGAGCTCGGCAAGGGGTGGCCGCTGAGGCAGCGGGGCTCTCGGCCAGGGGAGGGTAGTGCTGTCCAGCGCCAGGCGGTAGAAGGTGGGAGGATCCCCCCTGTAAAGGGGATCCTGCAGGAAGAACACCTGTAACAATAAGAGCGATAAGGCTTCCCATTGTGGGGGCGGAGTTGGGGAGCCGGAAACCCTTATTCGGGGAGCTTCACAGGATCCTTACTACGGGAGACTGAAAAGATGAAGATGAGAGCTTCATCTTCAGAAGGAGAAGCACCGGAAGAAGAGAGCACAAAAGAGGTGCACATGGAAGTTGAGCGTAAAGTGAAGACCCTTATAAGACAGGACGCGCCTGAGCCGGGCGCTGAGGTTTTTGAGCAAAGAGAGGGACGGGACCAAAAGTGGTTTATGCACAGGCTGCGGCTAGGGTGAGGAAGAGAGCAAGAGAGCAGCGTGTGCTTTGAGGCGACTGCAAGAGACACACAGAGCAGTAGGCGAGGGATCTAAGCAGGAAATCTGCTGGTAGCACTGTCCTCCCATTGTTCATCAATTTGCTCAAGCGGGCACCAGTAATGCCTCACAACAAATTGTGAGACTTGTTGTTACTGTTTTTGGCATATCAAATACATCACGGGGAGCTTGCCATGCTTTGCCATGTGGGAGAGATACTCTCGGTAGCTTGCCAGGCTCTCCGAGAGGGGCGGAGGAGTCGAACCCTGGTGGCTGCATGCAAGGTAAATGCCCCTTGCCCTACCGGCTGTGCTGGCTCTAGCACAGAAGATAAATTTACAAGGGGGGGGGGGCGTTGATCTTTCCCCTGAAGCTAAGGGAAGGAACTTGTGTTAGTGGTTGTTGGAGGTGGGTGGGCAGGGGATTCATCCTTTGAAGTGGACTAATAGCAAAGCCCTGAGACAGCCGTGCTGGAAAGTTTTTGAGAAATACAAGTTATCTCAAGAAAGTTGACACTGCTCTATAAAGTCGATCAATAAACAATGAAGTTTCTTTTTTTTAAGTTGTGTATGTAATTTCCAATTTTAAAAACCTTATTTGCTATTAATTTTATTGATAAGGAAGTATCATTTTAAGCCACAGTTCCCATCTCCTTTCTCATGAGAGAAGTTAAAAGGGGAAAAAAATGTACTAGAAAAGCTCGTAAAGAAATTTTAAGAAAAACAGAATTTCTTCTATTGAAGCTTTCTAAAATTGTAAGTACACATTTCTTTATTATTGAAAATTCCTGTCATGTATTTTGCTTTGTTTTTAGGAGGGAATTTGTGGCCTGGAAAGCAATACATATTCTTAGAACCGATGATGTGATTTCGAGATTCTATCCCAGCTACCAACTAATGCTTGAAAATCTTGAGAAACCTAAACTATTAGATCTCTAATATTCAGATAACAGTCCCATCAAGCAAAGAAAGATGGCAAAAACAACAAATGGGGCTTTTCTAGTATGCAAATACTGAAATTAGAGTTCCAGGGGAGCAGTGAGAGCACAGGTAGTCAGAGCTTGTCTTGAATGCAGCCAACTCTGATTTGATCCCCAACATCTCATATGGTTCCCCAGCATTTCCCAAACTAGGAACAGTCCCTGAGCACCATCCAGTGTGGCCCAGAAACAAACAAAAAACAAACAGAGTTTTGGAATTGAGGAGTTCTTTTGCACTAGTACTGTACTATCTCTTGCACAGTTTTGAAAGCAAGTCTTTCTTTTAAAGTTCTCATTTTTTAATTTTAGATACTGATATACACTATTAGTAATTAATTTCATACATACAATGTTCCAACATCACATCCTTCACCAGTGACCCCCTCAACTTACTCCCTCAATTCTTCCTTTCTATTAATATCACACTCCTCTTTGACACAGCTTTCTGAAACTATAATATTAATTTTATATATTTTTTTATTTAGTTGCATTTTTCTTGATTAAACTTTTCATCTAGTAAGTTTTTATTCCATATTTTAAAAGACATTTTGAAATTTCCTAAAAGATACAGTATTTGCCTTTGATTTTATATGAAATTTATCTTTTACAGTTCTGGAATTTTATCAGGTACTGATCTTTCTTGGAATTTTTACATCTTCCCTCATTGATTTTGGGGCAGCTGGGCATCCAAGAGGCTACTCCTGGAATATTTGGGATATTTGTCCCCAAGTTGCCAGGAATACACTCAGTGGTGCTTTGGGGGGGAGGCAGGGATGAGGGGGACAGCTCTTTGAGCTATCTCCTTGACCCCACTTACCAGGTTTTTTTGAGGGGCCACACCCAGCAGTGCTCAGTGTTATTTCTAGCTCTGCACTCAGGAATTATTTCTGGTTGTTCTCAGGGGACCATATGGGATGCAGAGGATCGAACCCAGGTTGGCCAAGTGCAAGGCAAGCATCCTACCTGCTCTATCTCTCCAGTTCTCCCCCTTCCCAATTTTTAAAAGATCCTATTTTGTATTCTTCAATGAATGTGGTTTCAAATTCAAATAGCCTGTTAAATATAAATTAGCAACTTCATGATGAAATAAAATTCCTTATGGCCAGCAATAATGCAGCAACACAGGCAAATCCTATTGATGTGGATTCAAATTATTTCAACTATCTGAAGGACAATAATACAACAATATTACTTATTTATTTTGGTTTTTGGTTTTGGAGTCACATTTACCTATGGCTCTGTGCTCAGAGATCACTCCTTGAGTGCTTGGGGGAACCATATGGAGCATCAAGGATTGAACCCAGTTGGCCACCTGCAAAGTAAACACCCTATCCATTTTGTACTAACGAAATATTTTTTATCTTAAATATGACCAGATCCTTTATCTTAAATATGACCGTCTCTTTGTGGGATTCATCCTAAGGAAAATGTAACATGCAGGCATTACTTTTTAAATAACAGTAAAAAAGAAATTGTTTAAATAACAACAATAAGAAAAGTATATCATATGCTGGTTACTATGTAGTCATAAAAATTGCTTACAGTTTTAATGACACAAGAAAATGTTCTAAATGTAATTAAGTAAAAACTACAAGTTTTGCATCTTACTATTCTGTAAGTAGGATAATGAAAAATGTACCCAATTTGATTATATGATAGAATTATTCGTTTTCCCCACCTTATAATTTTACAATTTATTTTTAACTCCTCACGATTAATATTCAATTGAAGTGAAGTTTGATAATTAGATTACCTACATAGATATTTTGCTGATTTTCACCAACTGAAATTTGGTAACTTGTAAATATGAGGGTGTTTAAAACTATTTATTTATTGGACTGGAATGATAGTATAGTAGGTAGGGGGCATTTGTGGCTGACCTGGGTTCCTTCCCCGGTATCCCCCAATACCCTGGGCACTGCCAGGTGTGGCTCCCCTAAAACTGTTCTGGTTTGGGAGCCATACCCAGTAGTGCTCAGGAGCTACTCCTGGCTCTGTGCTCAGTGACTCTTGTGGTCCTCAGACCATAGGTGGTGCTGGGGATTCAAATGGGAACTGCATGTAAGGCAAAAAAGCCTTACCTCCTGTACAGTATCTCCAACCCAAAAATCTGCAGTCTGGAAAACAAAAAATCAAACTCTAATTAGAGGCCAGAGAGATAGTATAGCAGGTAAGGGTCTTATTTCACATGCAGAATTGGCAAGTATGGGTTCTCTATCTCAGTGCCCTACTAACTAGCGTGGGCAGGGAGCAGCAGTGATTATACTACAGCTGATTAAAAGGAGTGATTTAGGAGCTGGAGAAATAACACAGAGGGTAGGGCATGTGCCTTAAAAGCAGCTGACTGGGTTCAATCCTCAGCATCTGTATATAGTCCCCCTGAACACAGTGCCAGGAGCAAGTCCTGCTCATTTCAGGGTATGGACCAGAAACCAAACACAAACTCTCTGATCTCTACTACTGGAAAAATACCTGGAATGTAGTCATGATTTGCTAACTTAAGCTTATTAAAAGTGACCTGACTGAGGCACATCAACCAAGATTGGAAATAAATACTCTTTATTTCTATGTAAAAAGATTCTCCACATATCTCATATACTTCAGTATGAAAAAACACTGCACCTACCAAAAATTGAAACTCATATCTGAAAATATTTGTATCAGGATATAAAGAAAAGTGAGCTCAAAACCTATATGTATACCTGGGTAGTCAGGCTTACTCTAAGGAGACTCACTAGCCAGAGTATGTCTTTTCAGAATTAATAGGAAAAAAAATTTATGAATTTTCTAGAACCCTCTCAATCCCAATTAAGGCATAACCTTCATGAAGATCATGGATTATTTATGGGAGGCATTGTTGATATGGCAAGAAGGTGGAGTAAGGGGCCAGAGAGATAGTACAGTGGGAGAGATAATAAAATGTTTGCTTGCATGTGGTCAAACAGGGTTTGGTCCCTGGCACCACTCATGGTACCCTTTACTGCAGTAATGATCCATGAGCACAGAGCCAGGAGTAAGTCATAGCTCAGCCAGGTGTGATCCCAGAACAAAACAAAACATAATTTTTTTAAAAAAGGAAGTGAGGGGCTGGAGAGATAGCACAGCAGGTAGGGCATTTGCCTTGCACATGGCTGACCCTGGTTCGATTCCCAGCATCCCCTATGGTCCCCTGAGCACCGCCAGGAGTGGCTCCTGAGTGCAGAGCCAGGAGTAACCCCTGTGCATTGCCAGGTGTGACCTAAAAAGCAAAATAAAATAAAATATAATAAAAAAGGAAGTGAAAGTAAGTAGCAGTCAATAAACTTGAGAACCTATAAGTGAATCGCAAGCAAACTGTTGTTATATTTAAGATCTCTATAAATATCAAATAACATTTTATAATGCTCTGGAAGTAACCTATTCCCCCCACCCAATTCTCCAATCACTAATTTTGTAATTTGTTTCTTTGAGTCTTGAAAAACCAAGTTTTTAAAGGATTAAATTACAGGATTAAACTATAACACTGAGATCTAAGAGATTGTAGAGCGGATCGAAAAAGCAGTTGACCTGGGTTCGATCCCCAGCACCATGCTTGGTCCTCCAAGCATAGCCAGGAGTGATCCCTGAATGCAGAGGCAGGAATAAGCTCTGAGAACCCACGGTTTTGACCCTAAAACCAAAATAAATAAAATAAATAAAGCATGGGACACCATGAGATTAAGACAGAAACCTGGCACAGAGACTTCTCCAGGAGAGTACTGAATCTGTGGTAAAAGCAGATAGATTATTTTTTTTATAGAAATATAGGCATACTGTGCTTTAGAGAGTGCTAACTTCAAGAATGGAATAGTGTGAAATATCTAAAAGAAGGGAGGCTCTTAGTACGCTATTATTGCCAATACTTACTAAATTCTGTGAAATATGGACTATCATCTTTCAGTACTGACCTGAAATGTAGAGAATACTCATTGCTAGTCATATAAAAAGAATATTAAATTCTTAACTAAAAATAAATGAATTATACTAGTAATAAAGTTGTTTCTGGGGTTGAGATAGCTCTAAGGTCTGGAGT
>JAOXYA010485834.1:0-15830 GCA_028565675.1 Sorex palustris | reverse complement strand
AGATGTTGATGGGATTACATGGCGCCAGGGGGCCAGTTGGTGGGGGTGACACCCCCCCCCCCCCCCGCCTACTGGAATTTGGAGGATCTGGGTGGAGGATGCTCAGCCCAAATCCGAGTAGGCTTGGAGCAATAGTACAGTGGGTAGGCTTTTGTCTTGCATGCAGCCGACCCGGGTTCTATTTCTCCGCCCCTCTCGGAGTGCCAACTAGATCAACCCCATGTAAAGCAAGTGCCCTAACCCCTATCCTATTTCTTTGTGCCCCCCACCCCGGGATATTTCTTTTTTTTCTTTCAGAATAATGTACCATAATGTACCATGCCTCCCACTTATGCTTATTTTTATGTAAATAAAATATTTTATTAGACTAGAAAAGAACTTATACTTTGCATGTGAACGTGCATGAAACATTTAAGTTCCTTGTAAAGTAAGTCCCACGGGTACGATGCCGAGGGGCCTCACTAATCCCTTCACTGCTCTGGGCCTCGGTTTCCTGATCTTGCAAGGAAAGGGGTATTGACCCAAAGCCCCGGGCAGCCCAGCCTGGCAGCTCTAGGGTTCTGGCGTGTTTCAGAAGTTTCAGGGCCCGGTGTGGCTGTCACTGCCTGCCTGGGTATGGCTGTCTCTACCCTCTACACTCCTCGCTGTTCCTTCCCTCCTTCCCCTCAGCAGATCCCTGAGGCATAATGGCTAGGAGCAACGCCCCAGTGGCTCTGAGAGTCAGTGGCCCAAGAGCCTGCAGTTGATAAAATTGTATCTGTACCCCACTGCACTTCATTTACCTTTTATTTACTTATTTATTTATTTATTTTACTTTTTGGGTCACACCCGGGGATGCACAAGGGTTACTCCTGGCTCACACATTCAGGAATTACTCCTGGCGGTGCTCGGGGAACCATACGGGATGCTAGGAATTGAACTCGGGTTGGCCGCGTGCAAGGCAAACACCCTACCCTCTGTGCTATCACTCCAGCCCCCATTTGTTTATTTATTTATTTTTTGTTTGGGTGTCACACCTAGAAGTGCTCAAGACTTACTCCAGACTCTGTGCTGCTCCGTACTCAGGAATTACCCCTGGAAGTACTCAGGGGATGACATGGGATGCCGGGGATCAAACCCAGGTTGGCCACATGCAAGGAAAATGTCCTAACCACTGTACTATCTCTCTACACACCACCACGCCTCCACCTGCTACCCCTCCCCCGACACACCACCTGCCGCCCTGTTCATACTTAAAATAAATCAAGAAACAGGAGAGCTGGTACAGGGATTAAAGTAAATGACTCCTGCTCCCAGAGCCAGTCATGGGCCCTCAGCACTAGGTGCAAACCCTAGCTTCCCCATGAAGAAAAAATACACACACACACACACACACACACACACACACACACTCCTCCTATTTGAATCATTCGGTACAGTCATCTTTTCAAATTATAATACTGCATGCACTCCTGCCCCTCCAGTGAGAATAAATATAATGCTCTAGCTCTGAGAGCACGGAGTCAACTCACAGCCCTCCCTGTGCTCACACGCCCCATCCCACAGCCCCAGGGCAGGCTGACCTGCAAGCATGGAGCGATGACTGTAGCACACGTGTGAGGGCAACAACAGATGCTGGGGAACAGATTTGGATGCAGTGACTACACGGCTGTGAAACAGACTGTGAGAGAGTATGTTCCTCTCGCTCCCAAATCGGGCTTTCGGGGCCAGAGCTTAGAAAATAGCATATCTTCAGCTCAGCCTTTAATACACTCCTGTCAACTGATGTTTTCTGGTTGAAAAGAAATAAAATCAGAGTCTCACTGCCCAGGCCTACTCCTTAATCTCTTCCACTTAATTGTGGGCTTAAAAAAAGAGAGAGGGGGGCTGGAATGATGCCACAGTGGGTAGGGCGTTTGCCTTGCACGCGGCTGACCCGGGTTTGATTCCCAGCATCCCATATGGTCCCCTGAGCACTGCCAGGAGTGATCCCTGAGTGCAGAGCCAGGAGTAACCCCTGTGGAATGTCCGGGTGTGACCCCCCCAAAAAAGGGGGGGAGGGGAGAGCACACAAGTATGCTGGGGGCTTCCTCCTGGCTTTGCACTCAGGAATCAGTTCTGGTGGTGTTTGGGTGATCAGAGAGGATGCTGGGGTTGAACCCCAGGTCCGCCATGTGCAAGAACGCACTTAACCTGCGGTGCTATCTCTCCAGCCCCTAGGCTGTTTTAGTTAGTGCAAAATTGTACAGATAAAAACATAGAAAAGGTCATTTCCTTCCCACTCAATGCCACCTACTCCAATGAGGTTCCACAAAAGATTCAAGGCACAACAGATGAAAAGGATAGAATCTGTGTGAAAATTTAATAAGAAACTGAATGAATACTTTAACAGGATTCATCCATCTAGCTGGTCGTGTTGAGTCATATATGAAAAGAATATTATTTTATTTTTGGTGCTCAGGGCTTGCTCCTGGCTTTATGTGCAGGGTTCACTCCTGAAGTTGCACAGGTGGACCTTATGTGATGCTGGGGATCAAACCTAGGTCACTTGCGTGCCAGGCAAGTGTTTATTACCTACAATATTTCTTTGCTTTCCCTGAACACAATTTGGTATGCTTTTCTGTATGTTGGCCACATTTGGCTGTGTTAAATATTTACTCCTGGATTTGTGCTTCCAAATCACTCCTGATGGTCTCAGGGAACCATATGGGGTGCGAGGGATTGAACCCCAGTTGATCACATGTCAGT
Source organism: Sorex palustris (assembly GCA_028565675.1). NCBI lineage: Eukaryota > Metazoa > Chordata > Mammalia > Eulipotyphla > Soricidae > Sorex > Sorex palustris. Next base: position 13,103 of record JAOXYA010485834.1, on the reverse strand, counting down.
GCTTTGTCTGCTGTACCCTCTCTCTCTCTCTCTCTCTCTCTCTGGCCCTCAAACATTTTAAAATCTATGTTCACGTTTCCATCTTCCTTAGCTGTAAATCTCAAATAACAAAATTAACCTACAAAACTAAGAGCAGTGAATAAAAGCGTGGCCACCAAATTTTCTACAATTCTCCAGAGATGACCGAAGGACAGATACAGAAGCTTACTGCTTGCCTTGGACCAGGACAGAGTGAAACACACTAGCAAAGACCTTGGCCTGCTCCTGTTTTTGCTCTGTCCCCCTCCCCCCCTCCTCTCCAGTGGGCAACAAAGGCGCCCGGGCCATAAGGGCTCCCAATTCATTTCATTTCCAGCTGATTGACCTTTTGTTCTATGTACCTCCCTGAACCTCTACAAACTTCCAGAGTACTGAGTTTACTTCCACCTGGACCCCAACAGCAAGTTTAGCGCTAGATCAAGATTGGGACCCTGGAAGGTTGATCTAATCTTGGAAAAACTTTTGGATTAGCACTGAACCGATGCTCAAATTCTTTCTAAGCTATGTCTATTATTCGTCTCTATATACTATTTCAAACTTACTGTGTCTTCGCAAATACTCTAGGGACCACCAAGCATTTCTGCATAACATCACAGGCAAAAGCAGAGCTATTAATTTATTAGCACACAAGGTATCATTTCCCTCTAGAGCTTAAAAGCCTCAAAAGGAAATCTGCATTCTCATAAAACAGCTCTTACAATGAGCAACAAATGGTTATGAAAAAGCACCAACATGTTTAACATTAAAGAACATTGTTCTTGTCGTAAAAGAGGATCACAGTAAGAAAGGAAGAAGAAACAAAATTCATTGTGAATAATTAGCTACTTTTGTCTGTCTGTCTGTCTCTCATATATGTATATATGAGTATATAAATAAAACACCTGGCTGTGTTCAGGGCTTAGTTCTCACTTCTGGCAGTGCTCAGGAGACCATATGTGGTGGTGAGGAGTGAACCCAGTTTGACCATGTGCAAGGCCAGAACTTCACCCACTGTACTATCTCTCTGGCTCCCCTTCTTATATTTTAAGCAAAAACCACTGAGGTCAAATTAACTTAGACTTTGCACAGCATCAGCATCACCTTCATGATGTCATAGATTCAGGGACTGGATTTTTTCCCTTTAAACCTTCACCAACAACAGGGCAATAAAGACTCTAAACATTCCTTCTGTGTTGATCTCGGGTTACTAACACTGGGAGATGCTGGAACGAGATGTTCTGCACATCCGACATACAGGAATAGCTGACGAACAAAGACTTCAGATGTGTTTTTCTCATTTCATCTTTCTTAAACAGCAATCTTAACATTATTAGGTATCCAAGACCACATATGGGGCTTGTAAATTCAGACTTCAACGATGGGCTCGAAGAATTTTCCAAAGTCATTACACTTACTAATAGCTAATAGCAAATTCCTCTGACAAACCATTTGAGGACATTAAAGCAATGACTAAAGCATTTATCTTTTCAAAATGAAATTCAAGTGCGGGCAAAACCAGCGATGATATCTCATATGGATCCATGCAATAGTTAAAAAGAAATCTAAATGAGAAAACTCAATGTACAGCTCTTCAACTATGTATGGGAAGAAAGGAGCAGCTCTGATGTGGTACTGGAAAAAACTTGAAAGGGGTTAAGCGAAGCACAATTTCCTGGAAAGCGATCAAAAAAAGAACGGTGTGTGGGGTGGGGGGGAGGGGAGGGAATGACTAAATATTCAAACTCACACATACCTTCCAAAAGATTCTCTACAAGCCACGCCATGCAGCATCCTGTTGTCTGGGCGCCCCAAGAAACATTAGTTTGGCACTGCCTCAGGGGGTTGTCCTGGGAATCGTGCCATTTAATGTTCTTTTGAATATTTGGTGGAAGAAGGTGAGCTCTAAGTAGAGAAGCTCTGTAAAACCTGGCTAAAAAGAGGCCCTGGGGAAGTCTACGGCAGTTAAGGTGCTTGCCTTGCAGACAAGCACTCTGGTTTGAATCCCCATCTCCCCTGAAGATTCACAGTCACGGTCCTCCCGTTGTTCATCGATTTGCTCCAGCGGGCCCAGTAATGCCTACATTTTGAGACTTGTTACTGTGTTTGGCATATAGAATATGTCTCAGGGAGCTTGCCAGGCTTTACCATGTGGGCGAGATACTCTCAGTAGCTTGCTGGGTTCTCCGAGAGGGGCATAGGAATCGAACTCGGGTCAGCCATGTTGGCTGCGTGTAAGGAAAATGCCCTGCCCACTGTGCTATCGCTCCAGGCCCCCCTGAAGATTGCCAGGAGTAAAACCTAGACAGCACTGGCTGTGGTCCAGATCCCACCACTCAAAAAAGACAGGCTAAAGGGAAAAGTGCTTGGCAGTGATGGGAGTGGAGGTTAGATCCTCTAGTAACCTTACCACGAAGGCAACAAAGACCAAAGTCAACTCTAGCAAAAGTGCCCAACTGATGTCACTCTTCTTGATTAAGTTCCTGTTTTCAAAGATACAGGTTACTCAAGCTCAAAAGAAAAAAGAAGCCCTCAAATATCCTCAACTGTGGACAAGTCAACGCCAAGACTATATAAGATAGAAAATACTGCAAGATACAGACTAGCTGATCTAAGTTATTACAAAAGATCAAAGGGGGCATGGGGGGGGGTGGCGGGGGTGAAGAGGGAACCACAGACTATGACCCAACACGTTTGGTTCGTTTTGTTCTGAACACCAAACTCAAGTTCTTCCTCCTTCTTTCTCTTAGCAGAAATGATGTTCTTTTTAAAATATCCGTACAGCAATTGGGGCACATTTTCTGAGAATTTTCTGTCTGATAATTCGCACTGTAGATATGACATATAGGTCCTTGCAAGCCAATCCCTTGCCTTTGCTGCATTTCTGCTAGAGTTACAGACTCTCAGCAAGTATCTGTTAAGGCAAAGGAGCGCAGCATTAAGAACGTCAGTTCTGCCATCTCAGAATGTCCAAGTTTTAGAGCCTGACTCTACTACTCACTTTGTAACTTTAGGGAAAGTACTAGTTATCTGAAAAACTCACATCCATTATAACCCTGAAGAGTAACATGGATTAAATTAGAGTAACATGGATTAAATTAGATAATGCATGTAGTAGATTTAGCATACAGACAGGGGGTTAGTGTCAGTTAGTAGTCACAGTACTAAGGCTGACAGGACACTCACAAATGAACTAATAAATAGCTGACAGAGAAGTTAAGACTATAGTAAAAGCAAAAGGGATCTTCAATCAGGGTTTTCCTTTTAAATCAATGACAAAAATTTCCCTACGATGTGGGAACCAGAGCAATTGTACAGTGGGTAGGACATTTGCCTTGCACGTGGCCGGCCTGGGTTCAATCTCCAGCATCCCATATGGTCCCCCAGTACCGCCAGGAGTGATTCCTGAGTGCAAAGCCAGGAGTAACCCCTGAGCATCGCTGGGTGTGACCTAAAAAGCCAAAAAAAAAAAAAAGAATTCTCTAGGATGTAAGACTCTCCTATTTAGATGAACTAGAGGATATCCTGTCCAATAAATTTTCCAGCAAACAAGTACTTCTTCACATAATTATTTCCCAAATATTGCCTGGTAAGAGATGAGTTGGAGGAAGCAACATCTGACCAGGCAGGATGCTGATTTGTTATTTTTCAGAAAAAGTCTTTGATCCTCGAATATCAAATCTTTCTCTTTATAGAAGAGAGGGTGTGTGTGTGTGTGTGTGTGTTGGGCGAGGCCAGAATCCTGGTTTGTGGACAGGACAGAGGTTAAGGCTTGTCCTACATGTACAGACCCAGGTGTGACCCAAGTACTGCCAGGGGTTACTCCTGAGCACAGAGCCAGGAATAGTCCTGGCGCACTAATGGGTGGGGCTCAACCGCCCCCTATTAAGTATTTTAAAAAGTATATATATGAAACTCCCTTGCTCCTCTATCATGGTTAAGAAGCCCTCTTCATCACACATGACTTTTGCTTAAGATCCATATGAAGCTGAGATGAAAGTAAGAATTTTAAACTGAATTTAGCAGTACACCCTCACCGCAAATTCCTACCAACCGGAGAGAACTCTGCCTTCTGTTGATAGGATTTAAGCTTCAGAGGCTGGGCACCGCCCAAGGATGGATAAATCAAACCACTTAGTACTCCTTCCATAGTCTGGGCCACTGAGCCCCTTTCCACCTGACTTGAACTAAACAGAACAAAAAGTACTCATTTGGGAAAGACTGTTCTAACTAATCTGCTTTGCCTCACTGGAGTGCTTTAAAAAAGGCAGTGGCAAAATATCTGAGGTCGGAGGCGTTTATTTGCATTAAATTCGTACTGGCAGTTTAAACATGCTAAAGGGGTTCTAAGCTGGGCTGGGCTCTGTGGAGGCTAGATTAGCATATCTGCAAGCAGGCATAGGCAAGTACATCAGCAAAGGCCATAGGCAAGTGGGTGGTTGTGAGTGATTATATCTTATAAAGATACAGCATACTCTATGTTCATCATGAACAGGCTTTGATTAAAAAAAAAATCGCTACCATTATCAGTATTGTGAACCACAGTGTCTAAAAAACAATTTTTAAAAAAGTTACAATCAAGGGGCCAGAGTGATAGCGCAGTGGGTAGGGCGCTTGCCTTGCACTTGACAGCAACCTGAATTCGATCCCCAGCATCCCATATGGTCCCCCTGAGCCCAACTAAAAATGATTCCTGAGTGCAGAGCCAAGAAAGTAATCCCCGAGCACATCGACGTGTGAGGCCCCAAAGCAAATGGACACAATTTAAAGTTACAATCACATCCATGCTTTCCACACTAATCCCCACCCACCCCTAAGCATCGTCTCACCTCTCAACACAGATTTGAGGTTGAGTTTGGCTTGCCGGTGCAGGTCCTCCACGCAGGGGGGTCTGGTGCTGGGCAGGAACACATTCTCCTGCTGGTGCCACGGAGCTGTGTAGTGGACAGTCCATCTGCTCTCCTCATCTAGGTTGGAAACCGCTGCAGAGAGACAGAGAGAGAAATTCAGGTGTCAGACAAGTGCAGTTGGCTCTAGTGGTCCTCCAAGGATGGAGCCCAACGCAATCAGGGACGACGGCGCAAATGCCAAATGCCCCTGCATCCTCTCAGCTTCCAGGGGGGCTCTTGTGCTTTGTCTCCATGGGGAAAACTGGAGCTGTCCACCTCCCTCCCGCCCTGCAGTGTCTCGGTTGAACTATCTGCTCAGCTTCCTGGCATTTCACAGGCTTCCCCTTGCTCTACCATTTGAAAATGCTGGAGAAGGACCGAGAGATCTGCCCTGCCCGCTTCCCATCAGCACAGCAAATCGCGATTCCCTCACTGAGCCACACAGCACCATCGCAGCAGGAAACACTGGTTTGATAAGAGAGAAACAAATACACACAGGGCCTGAGCAATAGGACCGCGGGTATGTTGCTTGCCTTGCACACTGCCGACCGGGTTCCATAGGGTCCCTCGAATCCCGCCAGAAGTGATCCCTGAGCACAGAGCCGGGATTAAGAGCACTGCTGGGTGGGACCCCAAAACTAAAACTAAAATTAAACCAAACCAAATCCATACACGCATTGAGAAGGATAAACAAGGCACCTGGAAGTTTGCGGGAGAGGAACAGGGGATAGAAGGTGTGTTCCCACAAGAGAAAGTACAACGGGTAGTCCAGTTTGCAGCCCACCCTTGCATGTGGTCACCAGGAGTGGTCCTTAAGCCCCGAGCACCACTGAAAATAGCCTCCAAACAAAATTCTACAAAAGGAGTCCAGAGCCTTGACTAGACTCACTAGAGCCATATCTCTGACGCTAGATTCAATTAAAAAAAATTAAATATAATGCTCAATGTGATACATTTAAGCAGCATAGCCAATAGAGTGGAAGTCAACAGACTATCAACACCAGGGGAATCATCTCAGCATTTAGAAACTCAAATGAACGAATCATATGAAGTCTTCCGTAGTGAATACAGAGACACACCTCCTAACACCACTTTTTTTAAAAGTTGTATTGGATCACCATGAGATGCAGTTACAAACTTGCATGATTGCGTTTCAGTCAAACAATGCTGAGCACCCATCTCTCCACCAGTGCACATTTTACACCACCATTGTCCCCAGTTTCCCATCCGCCATCCCCACCCTACCCCACTCCCTGCCTCTGTGGCAAGTACATCCTTCTTACTCTCTCTCTAATTTGGGGCATTATGATTTGCAATATAGATAGTAAGAGGTAATCATGTTTGGTCCTTGGTCTACTTTCAGCACACATCTCCCATCCCAAGCGATCCCTCCATCATTTACTTAAGTGGCCCCTTCTCTGTCCCACTGCCTTTTCCCCCAGCACGTGGGGCTGGCTTCCAGACCATGGTGTGATCCTCCTGGCCCTTACTGTCCTTAGGTGTTACTTTATATTCCTCAAATGAGTGCAGTCATTCTGTTTGTCCTTCCTAACACCACTTCTAAAAGGGCACTGCATCCGCACTACATTGCTCAACCAGACATCAAGACACAAACGGAAAAAGGCCAATTAGATTTTCTGCTTTTAATGTTGCCAAAGAAAGCTTATCCATAAGGCTGCTACAATTCAAATAGGTGAAATGCTCATCACTCCTGTTGAACACGCTTTTCTGGGCACCTATAATTATCAATGTTGATACAAAAAGCCAAGTTATCTCCTGTTTACTTTTCTGAGAATCTCATAGAGTGGAAATTACTAGAGATCCCGCAAAGAGAATCCGCAGCCAATTACAGTGCTTCTGTGCGGATGACCGTGCAATTGTTAAGACTGAACGGCCACCCTTCAGAGTGAAACGGTACTGAAAACAGAAATGCTCTGTGATCAGCCCACCAGGAATCAGATCCCGAGAGGGGTGTTTGAGTGTGTGATCACACCATCAGCCCTACTGTTCGGCTCCCAACTGGCTGCCACGCAAGAACAGTTGTCTCTTCCCTGGCATAGCTCACTCTTGCCAGGACAGATTTTCGTCAACTCTTCCAGAGACAGCTTCAAAGCAAGAGAGCAGCAGAAAATGAGCCCCGAGTGCTAGCTTTGTTGCTCTCCCCAAAGCGTCTCTTAGCAGTAATGCTCCTACCCAGACACTGGATCAAAACTAAGCTGGTAACTATGTACAAAGAAAACTATGTACAGGGATGAAATTATACTTTCCAAGGAAGGACGGAGCACGCCTGGGCTAAAGAAGTCAAAAACCAGGCCAAGTACACAAAGAAGTCACTCCACAAAAGGTGCCCGCTTTCCAACAACAACCTCGGAGCTGTGTAGACAGTGTGTTTTTGAGCTCTTAAATACACAACAGAGAAGCCCAAAGAGTTGTAAAGGAACATCCCACCAAAAACAAAGAGCAGACTACACAGAAGCTTCCTACATATTTAGCAAAACACTAATATATATACTTTTAGAGGGTTGGGGGAGGTCGTTAGAGAGAAACAACATCAAGACAAGAGTTTGTTTTTTTTTTCTTTTAATCCTTTTTCTTCAAAAGACATTTTTCTTTCCTTTATTGGAGAAGCACAAAAGAAATGAGTTCAGCTAAAAGCCCAACCATCAATAAAAAAGACAAGCTTAAGATCACATAAATCTGCCCCGGAGTTAGAGAAGTCTAAGGTATGCGGACAACCTGGGAAAAACTCAGCGGGGCTGTAAGTTCCTGTGCGCTCGCTCGCTCCCATTCCCGTCTCTCTGAACAAGACAAGCCTCACGCCAGGCGCGTGCCCGCCACACACACAAACACAGACAAGGAGCAAAGGGTCCACTTACGTTTCTTCTGAAAAAGTTTAAAGAAAGACTTGATCTTGGCATTAATGAAAACCACCATTTCCAAGTTGCCCACACAGAGCTTAGGGACTTCGATGGTTCACCGGCTGCAGCTTCTTCCAGATTCTAACTTTCTTCCTCCAATCTCCAATCCTCATTAGACATCTGCGGGGGTTGGGGGGGGGGCTGGTGGATGGGTGGAGGTAGTCACAGTCACAAACCCTGAGCAGTCCTGGAAGCCGGAAAGCACCCAGTGAAACCTAATCTGGAAGGCTCCGAGTAGCCCAGGACGACAAGAAAAGGAAAGCCAATCACCGTCTGGAGTCGCAGGAGAGCCGCAAGGAGCGTTCTGCCTCTGTGCTCACTCATTTGCTTTTCTCTCCAACACACCAGAAGTTTCTCCTTTCTGGAGTTGGCAAACACAGTGCAGAGTTTCCTTCACTGGCAGCCAAGGTGAAGCCAAGGTGTTTTCAATTTTCACACGGCCCCTCGGAACTTCCAGACAGTTTTAGTGGGGCAGAGGCGACTCCCGGCAAGTTCACATTAAGTCTTTGACTGCCCAGTTAATTCGAGCATATGGGGAGGGGGGCAGGGGGAGCCCTGACTATTGTTTCCCAGACCACGCCCCTGCACTCTGCCTCCCACACCAAAGGAACCTTTAAACCCAGTAAAACTACAATAGGAATCTCCATGGGAGCTGTGAATGATGACTCAGCTGTATTTGCCTGCGAATTAGTACACCCAGTCTCTTACCCAGGTTTTTAATCCTTCCCCCTCCTCCCGTGGTGGATAATCAGGACTGTAACACAGCAAATCACATCAAGCACAGTGCAGCTAAACTGCCACAACTCACTCTCTCTCTCTCTCTCTCTCTCTCTCTCTCTCTCTCTCTCTCTCTCTCTCTCTCTCTCTCATATGCACGCACAACTTCCCTACTCCACAAACTAAATTAGAGAAACAATTGCGTAAGTATGCACTTTAATTAGCATCTAAAAACCTTTAACTTGTCTACCACCCCAGTAATTTCAAACAAACCTTACTTGGCTTGCTTTCTAGTGACTATAGGGCATTGAATTCTGGTCTTCCTAATCACCAATCGCTCATTTTCATTTAGTCAAAGAGAACAGGGAAACACAAATAGAAGCATTAGAGATAAAGCAGACTAGAAGATCATATTTCCGGATAAAAAAACTAGAACAAAACAGGAAAGAATACAGGTGGAAAAATCCTAAGAGACAAAAGAAAAGACTATCTTACACCTCTCCCCCCCCTCCCCCCCCCCACCCCCCCGCCAACCCTCCCCCTCGCCCCCCCCTTCATGGCTAGTTATTTAAACCAACTAGACAACCTTTTATTTCATAGCTTTGGGCCACACTTGTAAATGAGTGGAAAAATGTCATAATCCACTACAAAACATTTAGACTATAACTAAAGCTCTCAGTCAAAGAAAAAAATATATATCAGGGGTTACCCTCTGGGGATAGTCATATTGGGATGACTTCTCCCCAAATCTCCCCCAAGGCCCTTCTTATTTTTTTGGAACAACAAAAACAAAGCCAACAAATGACAACAATAACAAAACTCACAGTCCCCTGAGCCCACCAGGAGTGACCTATGAGTGTTGGGTCAAGTCTATAAGCCCTGAGCATTTCTGGGTATGTGCCCCTCCCCCACCAGTCCCAAGTGCACGAATTATCAAATACCAGACATCGTATCACAGATTTCCAATTTGTGTTCTTTCATTCTAGATATAAATTTTTATTTATTTTATTGTTACTTTTTCTTTTTTGGGTCACACACTGCGATACACAGGGGTTACTCCTGCTTTGCACTCAGGAATTACCCCTGGCAGTGCTCATATGGGATGCTGGCAATTGAACCCGGGTCGGCCGCGTGCAAGGCAAATGCCCTACCCGCTGTGCTATTGCTCCAGCCCCGATATAAATTTTTTAAAGTAATTAGAAGGACAGATGGCAAATGAGAATGACGAAGACTGTAAATTGAAGTATAGAGCTGCTTCAAATTAGGTAGCATAGTTCCCCTTAGAAAACAAATCTTTTCCATGCACACAACAACGGCTAGTAAGTGTTAATTCATTCACTTAAAAGGCAGTGAGTGAGCGGATACCAAGAGCCACTGGAGAGAAGCCTGCCTTTGTGGAGTTCATTGACTTGATGATCAACCCCAATCACCTGGTAGATGAGAAGGTGGTGGACAAATTGGATAAAAGAAAGTGTGGAGTAGATTCAGGGAGTGTGGGGGGGGGGCGAGGGCGCAGGGAGGCACAGTAATAAAGAGACGAGCACTTCAGTAAGGACTGAGTTGATGCTCTTCTGTTTTGAAAAAGTTAACCTCAGTGAAAGTCTCGCAGGCACCTGGAATCACTTTCTATGTCACTCCATACCGTGGCATATTAAGTGGCCACCTGCTGTAAAGACCACGTGAGTCTGGTCAGCCTGTAGGTAGAACACAGTCCACGAGACCGCAACATTCAATGGACCTTCCTCCTCTAGGTATCCTTCCACCTACCTGATTGCACTGTCAGGCCAGATCTTTCTTTTATTTTTCTGCACCCTCCCTGCCACCCCCACCTCTTTCTCTCTCCCGGTCCTTCTAATTATCTTTCAAACTATGTGCAGATCTTAGGGACACGCCTCATATACGCTCAACATGGGTTTGAGTCTTGGCATCACATGAACCCCTTGTGGACTGTGGGGCATTGTCCAAGAAGACCCCTAGCACTGTGGCCAGGGTATTCTTGGCACTGCACTGCCAAGCAGCATTGCATCCTTGGAGCTCTGTGTTGAACCCTTGGTCAGATTGGTTGAGAACTGCTGGTGGCTAATATTCTGGACCTCCTGAGCACTGCTTGGGAGTCTCCTTCCTCTTCCCCATCCACCCTGACAAATGCTGGCTGGAGCCATGATGGGCTGCATAGGCCAAAATCAAGAGAGCACTGTAATGTGACTTCCATTGAATGTGGAAGCTTCCACATCATCATCAAGTTAACAAATACCGAACATCAAACCAGGATGCCGAGACAGACTGCACCTGCTAAGAACCACCTTCCGAGCTTCAGTCATACTTGGCAAAGCTCACTGCTCCTTTTCTGGATCTGACAAACGCTTAACATGCTTCCAAGAGCCAGTCCTTGGGCCTCTGCTCTATTCTAGTGACTTATTCCTCCTCAGACCATCTATGACGTTCAGGGCTAAGGTTGGAGCCAGCAAAGATAAGGCTCTTTGGCCAAATCCAATGGACCATTTGGAAAGAATGGGGGAAAATGAAAAAGAGAGGACAATACTTCATGACATGTGAACAATGATAAAGCAGATTAGTTTCTTTGTATCACAGTAATGCTGTAAGATGGGGGTTTTCAACTGGGGCCCCTTGTGGGCCCTCAGGATATTCCATAGAAGCCTCAGGTAAAAAAGTCAAGTAAATGATGGACATGACACAGCAGGACAGAGGGGTCATGGTTGGGGGAAAGCCGAAACCCAGCCATATATGCTGGACGCAGTCATGGCTGTCCTGTCATGGACTGTCATGGACAGTCATGGCTGGACTGTCCGCAGCTGCTACCAGGCTGCAATGCCACAGAAGAGCTGGGTGGCCGTGAGCATGGCCACGAGGCCAGCAAAGCTGAAAACTCTCCCTCTTTGGGCCAGGGGGAAAGACGGCTTACCCTACATTGAGTGCTTGTCTTTAAGTGCTATGCTCAGTCTTTATTTACAGTCTCATTTGTCTGTCCTCTGTTGCATACTGCTGGTCTCAACTCAAATTTTACATGATCTCAGTGTCTGAACTAGGTTCCATTTAAGCCAGTTGGTGTACAACTCCCCTCCCCCCACACACACATGCCGCAGCTGCCTCTCATGAACCTTCACATCTCTATGAGGGCTATGGTCAATTCTTTAATGAACCAGATGGGCAAATTTAATCTCCCAGCTGAAAAATGAGCAAACCGAGCTGGAGAGCTAACGCAGATCAGAGCAAGGAGGAGACTCAGAACGCCTGAGTCTGCTTCCATGAGCACTGCTGAGGCCTGGAAAGATGTCACTGGGCTAAGGCGCTCACACAAACGTCACTTTTGGGATTCATAGTTAAAAAAAAAATAGTCACTGTTCTCACAGTCAACATTTGTCAACAGAAACACAGCTGAATATTGCCCAGTGCAATACATTCTAACTTGCTTGAATAATCACAATCTCAAAACACAGGACTGTGAAATTCTATGCTTACTCCTATTCTACAAATATTCGTACCTTGTTCATCAAGCTGCGACATTTCTACTTTACATTTCACTGAAGTGAAACCATATTTCTAGCCGACATTTACCGACTCTCTGCTACTTTCTCCAATTATGGGACGACATTGCAAGAATACATATCACATACCAGCAAACAGATACGAAAATATCTGAAAGTAATACACATCCTTTAAAAAAATCTGAATTTTATTGTATGTTTATGCTCATTCATTCGGCAATATTTGAGTTAGACATCTGGTTAAAAGCCAATGAGGAAAGTTTGTAAATCTGTAACTGTATCTCACGGTGATTCATTAAAAAAACTAAAAAAAAAAAAATAAGCCAACGATGATCATTCACTGGCCCCAGGAAGGTCGGAGTGCAGGGGGGGGGGGGGTGACACACCCAAAGAGATAAAAATAATAAAATGACGAGGAGTGCAGGGCGGTTGATAAGGCCATAATGTGAACAGGAGTCATGACAAAGGGCAAGAATCCTGTCTGGCAGACAAATGGCTGAGAACACAGGGAGGAAGGTGTGCTAAGGAGAAACAGTCAGTAGACACCGGGCGGGCGATGGGGGTGGGTGATCGCTTCTAGAACATTCTACGATAAAAGGTGGTGAGACAGGCCGCCTTGGAGGGTATCTGATCTAGCTCGTTGTCAGGAAGATGAGCAGGTAAGCTGGGATGTTGTAGAGGGCGTTTAAGAGGGTAAGCTCCATGCCCAGTGTGGTGGCTGGCTGAGAAGCTGGAGAAAGGAGTCAGCCCCGCCCAAGGTCAGAGGTCAGAGTCAAGGATGCTCTAGATGGGGCACTTTCTCGAACTACTTGGTCTTATTAGTCTGGCTTGCAGGTTTCTGAAACCACCTCTTCCTTAGTTATAAGTTTAAAAGTTAAATCCTGGCTACTTAATGAATGTGCAATTACCACCCATGCTTCCATCTTCAGTACAACCATATCACTTAATCACTTAACTTCCCGTTAATGGGTGAGTTGCTCAAGCGGGCGCCAGTAACGTCTCCATTTGTCCCTGTCGCGTGCTAGTGTAGCCCAGTGGCGTCTGTTCGCTCTAGGAAC
>JAOXYA010485827.1:0-15830 GCA_028565675.1 Sorex palustris | reverse complement strand
CCAGGAGCAATTCCTGAGTGCACGAGCCAGGAGTAACCCCTGAGCATCGCCAGGTGTGACCCAAAAAGCAAAAAAAATAAAAATAAAAAATAACAAGTCATAAAGGTCAATTCGAATTTCCTAGTAACCTCATAAAAATGAAAATAAAGGGGGCTAGAGCGATAGCAACAGTGGGTAGGGCGTTTGCCTTGCACGCAGATGACCCAGGTTCAATTCCCAGCATCCCATATGGTTCCCTGAGCACCGCCAGGAGTGATTCCGGAGTGCAGAGCCAGGAGTAACCCCCGAGCATCGCTGGTGTGACCCAAAAAGAAAAAAAAATGAAAATAAAGTTGATCTCAATCAAATGCTTTAACTCAGCAAGAATAAAAAAATTTCACATTCTGTCAATATAAAAAAATCACTAGTGAGATATTTTTTTTCCCTTTTTTACCATGCAACCTTCCAACTTGGACTGGTCACATGTCATTGTCACCAAGTAGGTTGCTCACTATGCTGTGGGGCATGCCGTTTTCAGTACAAGGTGTTACTCAGTTTCTCAAAAAAGGGCTGAAGGCAATGTTAATTGCAAAGCTGCATTTGTTCTGCAAAGCACATGGATGTGGGTGGCTGTAGGAAGGAAAATATCAGATGTGACTGAAATGAGTCAAAGAATGTGCCAAACCTCCCACATATCAGAAATCAAAGCTGAAAGCCTGTGGCCCAGCCCTGGCCTGGAAGTAATGTTATCTCCAGTCACCCAAGTTCCTTTCATGCATAGGCCCTCAAGTCCCAATAGCACCAAGAAAAACAGCATGAGAAAAATCTTTTGACTAATATTCTGGCCTGCCTAAAATATTTAACTTACTTTGAAAGGACGAAAACACAACTGACCTGAACTTGAAGGAAGTGAACATTTTCTTTTAAAAAAGATGCTCTTAGTTTCAGGAAAGAAAAGCTATAATTTTGATAGTCAAGAAGTATTTGAGTGGCTGGAGCGATACACCATGGGTAGGGCATTTGCCTTGCACGTGGCTGACCTGGGTTCGATTCCCATCATCCCATATGGTCTCCTGAGTACCACCAATAGTAATTCCTGAGTGCAGAGCCAGGAGTAACTCCTGTGCATCACCAGTTATGACCCAAAAAGCAAAGAAGAAGTATTTGAATCCCTAACTGAGCCCCAATTGGTGTCAATAAACAAAGTCAACACAAATAGGAAAAGTCAATTTGATTCTCAATAGGGAAAATAGTCTCGGTAATTAAGTTTAGGACAAATGTTCCCTCCAGGTTGTTCTCAGGATTTTCTTCAGTTAATTGTGATGCAAAACAAAGAGTGAGTGAGAACAAGTTCTGTTAGTTGAGACTTGGCCTGTCTCTCTATGGTGACAAGATGCTCTCCTCCTGAGTATGTGGAGAGGGCAGAGAGAAGAGGGTTAGCAATGACTGACAGGTGGGCAGTTCCCAGAGTCAGCCTTCCTGGCCTGCTGCTGTGGGGTGGACAGAGAGCTGCCAACTAATGGATTCCAATATGGGTGGATTCTGCCACCATTGACACCCAGGTACTGCTCTACGCCAGTCTCTGCACGTGGGGCTCTCAGGAGTCTGTCCTTAAAGAACATAAAAGAAATAAGCATTGCAGCCCTTAACCTTCAAAAATATTTTAAATATAGGAGTCTGAGCGATAGTACAATGGATAGAACTCTTGCTTTGCAGGCAGCTGACCCCAGTTCCATCCAGGCTCCACATATGGTCCACAAAGCCACACCAGCAGTGATTCCTGAACATAGAGCCAGGAGTAAGCACTGAGCACCAGGCGTGACTCCCAAAAAAAAAGACAAAAGAAAAAAATAAAAATAAGATTTAAATATAAAATCAATGAAACTTTCAAGTGATCATATTACTGAAAGACTGAGTAGCTGTATATCATGATATAGCTGCAGCCATTCCTTTACAGTTATTTTAATTATAAATAAGAGCTTTCTTTTAAAAAATTGAGGTTTTTCTTTTTTTCCCATTCAGATTTTTTAAAATTGAAGTTACGCTAGTTTATAGCATAACATAGTTTATAGATTCAGATTTTCCAGTTTGCAGCTCTTTAAGTCAAATGTCTTGTACATCACACTATTTTCACCACCAGAATTCTCATGTCTGTGCATCACCACAGAGCTGACCCCTTTCACATCCTTGATCTGGTTTATCTACCACCTCTCCCTCCCTCACTCCTAACATCTCCCTTCTGGTGATCCCCATTTTTATTTATTCTGCCTCTTTATCTGCCATCATAAGGTGTTTGTCTTTCTATCTGATTTATTTGCTGGGCACAACATCCTCTAGTTTCCACCCAGTTGCTACCCATGGCAAAATTTCATCCTTTTTAGAAAAAAATATGCCATCGTCTATGTATGCCTTGTTTACTTTATCCAACAATCTGTTATTCAAAATTCAAGAGAAATTTCAACAAATTTCATGGACTACAAACTTGATGAGTGATTACTGTGGACATCTAGACTTAAAAATTTTGAATTTTGAATTTTGAATACATGGATAAGTTCTTAGAATCCTATAATATTTCATCAGGAAGAAATAGAAAACAGGAACTGACCTATTGCCAATAAAGAAATTGAAATAAAATCTCACCCCCACACACAAAACACACATACACACAAATGTTCATAACCAGACAACTTCACTAATGTATTCAGCCAGACTTTCAGGTAAAATCTAATACCTATTGTTCACACACACTTCATAAAAAGTTTATCTTTGCTGGATTAAATTCCCACAGCTGGTTTCTATAGATTTAATACGTGCACTAGTTTTTCTGCGGGGAGTTAGTTCAGTGAAGATGTTCTAAATTTGTAGCTTTTCCTTATTGTGAGGCGCTAAGATGGACATGGGTGATATAATCAAGGGAAATGGGCATACTCGAGTTATTTACTTTAAGTTTCACCTGAACTCCACTGTGTCATTTTTAATGGAATAGCACAAATCTTTCCCTCTGAGAAATCATCCAATAGCCATAAGGAAACAGGAAATAGCACCCACTGGCGCTAGTAAAACTAGAGCTACGCAAAACCTTGACGCTTGAAAGGAAGGCCTGTTTAGAGAGGGATCGCGCAGAGTGTAGAACATGGGAATGAAGGTGCCGGAAAAGCTAGGCTGACTTCTCAACTTGGGTGAGGCCCTGAAAAATACCAATCCGACCATCAGGGACTTACAACTTGGTTAACAACACCGAATACTCTGCTGTTACAATTAGCAGGGAAGCAAGCCAGGCTGACTGAGAGTCATTTGGGGAAGAGGGTTGGAGATGTAAGGTGTGAACTGGCATCTCAGCTGGTGGGAAACAGACTGAAGTAATGACCAATGCACAGCATGTCATCAGAAACAACGGCTTTGCGCACCTGGGCAGTACATGTCCCTTGTCTTGAAGTACTTTCAGATGACTTGGGCAGTAAGAATTCAATTCTTATAAAGATACTTAGTGAGTGAACCCAGATCTAATCATTACAGGCAAAAAATATTCCTCTGATAACATCACTAGAGTCTAAATAAATGGTGAATGGACAAATTTAGAGGCAACAGAAAAAAAGCTCCTAAATTAACAAAAATCAGAGAAATTGCAACATGTAGCACTGAGAAAACAAATAGATGAATGAAAAAAGTCAGATGGAAAGCAGGACTATCGAATTGCTGAACTGAATTCAAGCAAATCTAGAGGGCCAGGAGTAAATATAGGTTTGATTATTGGCAAGATTTCATCCTCTTTTCTTCTATTTTTTTTTTTTTGCTTTTGGGTCACATCCTGCAGTGCACAGAAGTTACTCCTGGCTCATGCACTCAGGATTACTCCTGGCAGTGCTCAGGGGACCATATGGGATGCTGGGAATCAAACCCAGGTCAGCCGCATGCAAGGCAAACGCCCTACGCGCTGTGCTATCACTCCAGCCCCTGCCTTATCTTCTTTATCCAATTATCTCTCATTCAGAACTTACAAGAACTTAAGAGGTGTTCAAATACAGGGTAACACATTACCTCCAAATATTGCTGAGCCTGACCCTGGTGGACCCTTGCATCAGAGAACTTGCGCTACACCACATCCTTGGGGCTTTGTATTTAACTGCCAACCTGATTGGATTAAAAGTAGACCCTGGGCCTCTTGAGTACTGCTTGAGAGCATCTCCAACAAATAAATAAAAATAAAATAAAGCAAAACTAAGATTAAAAGGAACATTAGCAGAATGCAGCAAAACACAATATAGTTGTAGTTATTTATATAAAAATTGAGAAAGGAAATTATGAAAGACTGACACTCTAAGCAAAATGGATCTGCATCTTTGAGAACCAGAGATCAAGGAGGAAGAGCAATATGAACACTGAGTAAGATGAAAGAGAAATACATGTTTTTAAAATATAAAGGGAAATTGCAAGAAAAAATATTGAATTAAGCTAAAATGACTTGCTGGCAGGAGAAGAGAAAATAAATCCACTAAATTTGTCTTGAGGAAGAGTCAACTGATTTTATTCAAAGAAAGGAAGGATTAAGTGCATTGTGTTTATAAATAAAAGTTAACCACCTTAACAAAATATAAAAGAAAACACAAGTATAATACAAGACATCAAGATGTAAAAGCTATTAATGGCAGAATGCATAAAATCAAGAGAAGACAATATCAAATGCATATAAAGGCATTAAATTAATATATGAAGAGAAAGAATCAAATATTCCATAATGAGGTATAATCTGACAGCATGCCATACATCAGAAACAGGCCTAACGTAAATAAAGATGGTTAGACAAACAAACCAACAAAAAAGGAGGAGAGGAGGCCTGTGAAGCAAATAAAAAGAAAAAGAGCAGAACCTCAGCCTCACAGTGAGGATTCAGGGGAAACAGCCACATGAAGTATAGGAAGCTACAGGCACTGCCCTGAGCAACAGCAGTATTGTGTCCACGAGGTTACGGATCCACCAACCAAGAGCAACATCCACAAAGAATGATATGGGAAGGAGACTGAATATATTAGGAAGAAGACTTATTCATAGATCTTTCCGTGAATAACAGAATTTTTAAAATTAGTTTTAGCAAACCAAAATAGCATACTCCTTTTTTGGAATGCCAATGATACATGGCCAAAAAACCACCACAAAAACATTTAAGAGGGTACACAATAAAAACCAGATACATTCCAGATACACTTCATAAATTAAGCATGAAACATAGCACAGGCCTTGTCCTCTGATTATGTTGCAATTAAAATGTTTGTCTTAAATAAAAACTAAGCACAAACACTCCTCATGATCTGGACATTTTCAGTCTCTTTCTAAACTAACTCAACTCAAAAAGGGAGTGAAAAACCAAATAGTGGAATATCTAGACTGAGACATCCATGAAAGCTCACTATATCAGAAACTCTGAGTCATACTACTTCTGCCGAGAGGAATTTTAAAGCTTTGCATCGTGTAGTGTACTCATTCACAAGGGTCAACTGGCAGAGGTATTGAGTGTCAATCCCATGCCTGAATTTATTCTAACACTATATGAACCAGATGAAGATCCTGGGCCTACAGAGTTGCCATTCAGAAGGGGAAGAGGAAATAATAAAGAAATGTGTATGTTCACAGAAATACATACAGTGATAAATAATTGAGAAGGCAAGAAATGAGGGAAGGGAATTTACAAAGTGCTGATGGTGGGGAAGAAACAGGTTGAAATAGTAGATAGGATGATGAGAAAGTCTGGGTGAGAAGGTAACACCTGAGTACAGAAAGAGGCGGTCCACTTGTACCTCAGAGGTAGAAACGTTTTCTTGCAGAGGGAAGAGAATGTGCAAAGGCCCTGAAGCAGCAATAAGGAGTTTCCGATGGGGTATTTGCAGGCAGCGGGTGGGAGAGTACAGAAGTTGAAGTTCTCAAGCATGTTAATTTGTAAGGCAGGATCTGGACAACTTTGAGGACATTCTGCACATATGTACACCTGAGCAAGGAGGGTTCTCTCAAGGATATCCCAAGAGCATCTCACAGTCGAGGTACAGCAGTCTACCTTTGGTAGATCTTACTTCCCTGGCTACTGGACTGTTTATGTTGGGAAGTAGGTGTGGGGATGGAAAGGACCTATTTCATCATTTTGGAGAACAGAGGGAACACCAATCCTGCTGCCACCTGATGGGGCATCTGTGCTTCTCCTTCTCCATTGCTTGAGTCTACTCAACACACAAGAGGAGAAACAGGAATCTGGAAAAGAGGAATGAAATGACAGGAACCATCTTTGTCCTCATGGCATGCCCACAAGCATAAGACCAGCTCCTTGCTGATCCTGTCCTGTCACTGCATCAAAGACCTGGGCTTCTCTCCACCCCTGCATTGAGCAGCATGTGGCCCTGGGAAGGGCTATACTCAGTAGCCAGGAAACAGGCCAGGCTCTCTCCTTTCCTGGGCTTGTCTCACCCAGTCTACAGTACAGAAAGCAAATTCATTTGTTCAAAAAGCCTGAGTATTTCTATGTTAATGGCACTTTAGGAAACATTGGGAGCCCATCTCTTTTTATCTTTATTTTTGATGGGGAGGGGGCCATCATCCAGTGACACTCAGAGCTTCCTCCTGATTTTGTGTTTAGGGATTGTACCTACTGCTGCTCAGGGGACCATATGTGGTTCTGGGGATTGAATCAGAGCCAGCCGCATGCAAGGCAAGAGCCATAACCCTTGTATTATGTCTCCAGAAGAATTTCTTTGGAAAATCTCTCAGACCAGTGTTTGCCTGTGAGGCTTTGACCTGATGAGGCAAGTTCCTCCTGCAGTACAGAAGGTAAATTCACTGTTCAAAGTCTGTGGACTTTTATGTTAATGGCACATAAAAAGTACCTTCACTGTGATTTAACCTAGTGTTTGACCAAGCAGTTATACCCCATAGCCTAGTAAATTTGGTACCACTGACATTAATCATAATATTGTTCAGAATTGTATTATTTGAATACTTAATAATACTTAATACTTAATAATAATGTATTATTTGAATACTTGGAACTTACGCTTAAATACTCACTTGCTTGGAAGCAAAAGTTGAAATGCTACTCTGTATAAAAGAGGAAAAGTAAAAAGAACATTCTTGCACTATTCTGCACTCTTTAACTCTCCTGCAATAAATGTGGGGAAATGCAGATTCAGCCCAGGAGATAGAAGCTGGGGTCCTGGAATGGAGATGGGCAAGGGGAGATCTCAGGGCTGATCAACCATGTGAAGCTGTCGCCTTTTAAGGAGAAAGGAAACTATCAGATAGATTCTCACTCATATTCTAAAATAACAATAGACTCTTTTCACTACGAATCTCTATTCCATAGAATTTAGTACTTCTGAAGTTTTTGTTTATTTAATGGAGGTCTTGCTCTCCAATCTCCTGACCTCATCCTAAAGAAAACAAAGCAAACTTAGAATTCAAAAACTATTTACTGGTAGCAGAGATTTTCACTAAGCCTTGGCAAGTTGAGGTAGAACTCTGGAGACCCTGAATCCGCTTAACATAACCTAAGAGTTCCCGTGGGTTCTGGGCTCAAGCAGGAGCTGTCCTGGAAGGGGGAGGTGCACTCAGGTAGGCCACTCTCCCTCTCCCTGCTGCCTGGGATGGAGTCACTCCTTTTCTGTTCTCTTCTTTGTCCTCAGAAACAATCTTCTGAAGCTCACAGGCTCAGCCTTAGAGGAGCTCCAGCACCTTCTAAGAAAATACCCTCAGGTGACACATTATGGCTCCACATTGGTCCCTGTGCCCACGAGGTACCTTCCAGGTACCTGTTACCTTGTACCAGGTACCTTGAGATACCTGTTACCTGTGCCAGGTACCTCGAGCTGCCTCAAGATTAATTCTGAGTCTAATTCTCCAAGTCAATACAAAAGCAGAAAATCATAGATCACTGTTTGGTTAGCATATGTGGGGCAGGCCTCTCAAAACTGTGCTGTACCCCTGGGCCTTGATGCTTCCTACTCAGGGTGTCCAGAACTGAGGTCTTTAGTGAACGGTCAGGGCCTGGGAGCTTTCATTTCAGCTTCCACACTGCAGCTTCCCATCTGGGTGACACAGTCAGACAGGCAATGGCAAAAGCTGAGTCCTATGGACTCTTGGTAAATGACAAAGGGTAACAAGGAAGATAAACAGCAATAGTATAAATAATATAATAAGCCAGAGTAGCACTAACACAAAAACTGGAAGAATATGGCTTCTCCCATTGCTGGGAGGTCAGCTCATGGGCCTCTGAAGAAGCTGGGTCACATCACTTCTGCATGATGTGTTACCATCAATCCTTCGGGCTGGGCCAGATCTGAGGGGTGAAGTGGTTCTCCTGAGTCTCTGTGGGAGACTGACAAGGCCTTAGTGGATGCCTTGTGGAGCAGCACTCCTCTGATACCATCTTTGAAACATTTCACCTGCCCAGACTCCCTCACTGTGAGAACAGAAGAGACTTATCAACCTCCCCCTCTTTCCTTCCTTAATTTCTTTATTTTTTAAACTTTTTTTCCAATATTTTTAAAATTTGCCTAATTTTCTAATTTAAAGAACTGTGATTTACAAATTTGAGTTTTAGGCCATAGAGAGAAAAAATTATATATATATAGATATATATATATCTATATATATATATATCTCGGAGAGGCTGGCAAGCTACCGAGAGTGTATCGCCCTCACGGGCAAAGCCTGGCAAGCTCCCCGTGGCATATTTGAATATTCAATATGCCAAAACCAGTAACTATAACAGGCCTCATTCCTCTAACCCTGAAAAAGCTTCCAACCGTTGTTAAAGATGAGTAAGGAGAGGCTACTAAAATCTCAGGGCTGAGACAAATAGAGATGTTACTGGTGCCCGCTCAAGTAAATCAAAGAATAATGGGATGACAGTGATACAGTGAGTTTTAGGCACTTAATGTCCACCTTCCAGTATCCTATGTTCCCTTCCACCACCCACACCGGCCACCTCCACACACTCATTAGAGACAGGAAGGCCTTGCACTGGCCTTGGCACTCCTGTGTCCATCATGGGCTGCCCTATCAAGCCACCCAGGTTCCTCACTCACATTTCAGAGTGGAATAATTCCTTATTTATTAAAAGATACTACAGAAAGTTTTATTTCTATGTGTCCCAGAGGCATGCCATTTTTGCTCAATAATGATTTAAGATAAAAATTAACGATATGATTGCTTTTTATCTTTTAAA
Organism: Sorex palustris; assembly: GCA_028565675.1. NCBI lineage: Eukaryota > Metazoa > Chordata > Mammalia > Eulipotyphla > Soricidae > Sorex > Sorex palustris. The sequence continues at coordinate 6,646 of JAOXYA010485827.1, read as the reverse complement.
TGAAAGAGAAATACCCTTGCTTCTCAACAGAATGGTCAGAGTTGTGCCCTCCCTTGGTCCTGTAAACATTCTTTGACTCCTTTAAGACTGCATCTAGTGAAGTGGCAACTAACAGTTTCAGTGTTACTGAAAGGAAGAAAGGGAGAATGAATACTGATGAAAATGCCTCCACCCCGTGCTTATCCTTCTCAGTTTCCCATGAAGAAAGAGAACTTATGGGATTGCTAAGGTATTGAACAAAAGAGAAATACTGATTATTGGCTTTTATTGGCAATCATTGTGCATCCACATAGAATGACTATAGTTGACACAGCATTTTTTGTGGGCGGGGGGGTTGTGCTCTGTGCTTCAATAATATCACTAAACAAGCAAGTTTATAAAAAAACAATTCCACAAGCCCACTAATTTCTTGGCCATTAATTCTATCTGACATGGTTGGTCTTGCTCTTCCTTTTTTGTGGATAAAATTTGCAGATAAGAATAGAAATATGGTTTACTAATACCTTTTCTGCCAGATCTGGATAAAAGTTAATGTGCACATTTTGCCAAACTTTGACATGAAAGGATTAATTGGTGGGGGAAGCTTGTCCACTGGACCCCATCTCTAATAAGGGAGAAGGGAAGGTTGTGTTTCTTTTCCTTTCAAAATATTTTTCCTTGGGTCAGAGAGATATTACAGTGGGTAGGGAACTTGCTTTACATGAAGTTGACCCGGGTCCAATTTCTAGCACCAGATATGGTCCCTGGAGGCCCACCAGAAGTGATCCCTGAGCATAGAACCAAAAGTAAATCCTGAGTACCACAGGGTGTGGCCCATAAACAAAATAACCATAATGATGATAAAGGAGTAATATTTTTCCTGACCTTTTTTTTAAAAAAAATCTCTACCATTTCTCACTCAATACATACCAGCAACTTTACTTGGCATTCTACAAAGCTGTGTTCTGTGGCCCACTGTTCTGACATGCTAATAAAGATTCCACTATCGTGTATTCATTGTTGGGATCAAAGAGATACTACAGCAGGTAAAGCACTTGCCTTGCACGTAGTTCATCCTGGGAATCTATATGGATCCCAGAACCCCACCAAAAGTTATCCCTGGGCATAGACCTAGGAGTAAGCCCTGAGAACAACAGGGGTGGTCCCTACCAAAAGAAGTATTCATTGTTAAATAGCCAAAGGCATCAAAAGCAGAGAACTGATCTACAAAGCTGAGTTTCCCCGGGTGGGAGGCTTTTATGCACTCGAGTGGTCCTCAGGACATTGGGAGAAGGAAGCAGACACTCTAGTGGTGGGTGCAGTGCTGGAATGATATATGAATGAAGTCATCACTTAGAGTGCTGTGAATCACAGTTCATCAATGAAAATGAGAAAGAAAAAGTGTTCATTGTCAAATATTTTGTGGCCACTAAAGCCTTACTCCTAGACATTTAAAAATGCCAAAATCCACTGAAGAAAATCAGAAGCTCATTGTAGAAGTAAAAGCACCTTAGTCCTGCCAGTGGTGTATTGATAAAAAAAAAAAAAGTCACCAACTTCAGAGCTTCAGACACACCGGGTCCCAGATTCTATTTGTGACCCCAGCAATGTATGGGTCTGAGTTTCTTCACCTAAAAAGTGAGGCATCAAAGGACTTATTACCTAGAATTAGTGGGAAGAGTGTCAAAAGAATGTCTGTAAGGCATGTACTGGAACACAATGGAAGCTCAATGAATCAATCTTCAGGATTTTACCATCATCAAGAGCCCTATATGCCAGCTGGTGCCTGGCATGGGGAAGGTTCCAGATCCCGTTAGTCCTATGAACACTTTCTACATCTTTTGCACCCACAGCACTCAGAGCAGATGCAAGAAGACTGCTTAATTCCTTCTGCTGACTCTTGCCTTCCAGTGCTCTCAGAACAAGCAGGTCTGAGGCACAGAGATCTGCCTCCAGGCCTTAACGGGAATTATCCTGGTACTCTGCTGATAGCCAGTATCTAGTCCCGGGGTACAATTAGACTCAGAGATGGATTAATTTTTATTTGGGGGAGGGGAACATTGGGCCAGGGCTTATTCCTGGCCCTGAGCTCAGGGCTCTCTCCTGGCTCAGGGAACCAACTGGGATGCCTGTGATGACCCAGGTTGGCCATGTGCAAAACAAGTGCCCTGCCTGTTCTATTATTGCTCCAATCCCCTAGAGTTAGAGATGATTCGAGGACTTGGGGGCTTTTCCCTCCTGGCAGGACCTGGAGATGCACTCAGCAAACTCTGGAGGAGTCAGAAATGTAAGAATTATTCATTTCACCCTGTGGAGGCCAGATTTAGTGTCTGGGGGCCTCTGCTGGCCTTTCTGTATTTGAGGAACCCCTCTGCCAGTTTCTGGTATTGGCGTTGACAGTCTCCACGATAACCTGAGGAATTCAGGAGTGAGCAAAACAGGGAGGCCAAAATCAAAGGGGGCTTAGCATACATAGCTCATTCACGGCTCTTTACATGGGGATCAGCAGCTTAAACCTTGCACAAGAATAGTCCCAGCTGTTAACTCAGAGCCAGCCTTGATGTGTATCTGAAGTCCAGAATGCCCCTAAGAATTTTGTCATTGCCGGTTAGGAGAGTAGGAGACAACTGGGACTCGTAGGTTCTCTTTTCTTCGACTATTTAAAAGCATTTTCTTTCGAAATGATAATCATGATGTCCAAATGTAAAAAAGTAAATAAAGAGAAAACAAGCTAAAAGGAGGGAGACAGTAAAGGAGGAAGAAGACAGAAGTTAGTGAAGCAGAATGGACATAGGCTGCATTATTTTACAGAAGTGAGAAATGGTAACACTGTTCCCGCTATCTGGAACTAGTGTGGATTTTCTCAGAACAACCTCAAGATCAACTGGTAACTTTGACTATCATCTCCCCTTGGTGCTGTTTTTTCTCATTTCTGTTTGCTGGTGACAATTTGGGAATATCATGTAAAACCTCTAAAGGACCATGCCACGTACACTAGGCCACAATGCAGCCTGCTGTGTGGGGCCCCCTAAATCAGGCCACAATGCAGCAGTGCTACAAGGGGCCCACACACAACAGGTCACAAAGCAGCCTGCCACATGGGGCCCCCCACACACCGGGTCATAGAGCAGCCTGCCACGAAGGGCCCACACACGTCGAGTCACAGAGCAGCCTGCCACGTGGGTGGGGCCCCCACACACCAGGCCACACTGCAGTCTGCCACATGGGCCACCACCCCAGGCCACATTGCATGCTGCCATGCAGTGCCCACACACCCCTGCCATGTATACTTTATGCCTCCTCCTTCAGCTTTTCATTTACCTCCAAGGCTGTATAAACTCCTTGAAACCAAACTGTCACTCATTGCGGCCCTTTAACTTACCAAATATAGGTAAATTATGTGAAAGTGTCAAGCCATGAAAGTACACGCACAGGGTATAGAAGAGGCACTGTATTTTAAAGCACCAGCACAGAATTTGCTCTGAGTAAAAGTTAAATACTTCTGTTCCATTTGTTCTAAAAATAGAAAAGTAGAAATTGACTCTGATTGATAGTTTATGGGCAAAAGGAAAGAAACCATCCCAAGGCATAACTATCTTTAGCAACATTTTGTGACTGACTCAGAAATTCTTAAAAGGCAGAGGGTATTAATATTGCAGGAGCTGGTGTGGAACTATTCCTGGTGCTGTCACACGCCCTCTCTGCTACGTGCCTGGGGAGATTCTAGAAGGCACATGGTGAGCAGGGCCCTTAGGGACTTCATAGTAACATGCAGCTCTTTATCTAAGAAGGGATGCCTCCCTCCTACCTCATTGCTACGTGACACCCCACCTTTAATGCTCTGACTTGCTTTGCTGGCCTGGTGACATCCCCAGACAACACAATAGCTTCAGAACTGGTAGAAAAATGCCTGCAGCCAGAGGGTGGGTTTGCTGCAGCCACTCTAATCCAAGAGCTTATTGTTCTGTGCAGACAAAAGGCCAGCAAGTCTCAACAGGAGTTTAAAGTGGCATCCTGTACTTAACACATATGAAACCATTTTTCCTCTAGCAGCTAAGTAAGTTCTACTGCTGTGTTAGAGAAGTTAAGTCATAGAAAAGGTGAAGGCTGGAAAATGCAATTGCACTAGGGTGTTTTGTTTTTTGGTTTTTGTTTTTTTGTGGGTGGGGTGGTGGTGGTGTTTTACTGTTTCCACCAAGGTCCCAGAGAGACAGCCTCTGTTCTCTCGGATATAAATATGACATTAACTCCCATGTATTGAGCATTTGCTGTGTGGCAGGTGGTTTATAGGCATCTCCTGTTCAGCCTTATGGTTACTGGAGATCATGGAAATCTCCCAGCGACTGACTGGAACAGATACCCGTCATTCTGACCCCTGGACCTGCCAAGTCAATGCACCTGCTTCTGCAGTCAGTGACACGAGGGCGACCCGCCCTGACCCTAGCCCAGGAGGTCTCTTCTGGGATCCTCGCGTTCTGTTGAGAGGTTTGCCTTTCCAGCATTTCTCCAGAGCACTCTGCCTCAGAGTTCACAATGGTAATAGAATTGAGAGGGAAGAGCTTCCTGCACACAGCAGCAATAGTCAAATGGCCCCTTTGAAAATATAAGAAAATTATTTCCAGGGACTATAAAGGCACAATCATCTATAAAAAGCACGGCCAACACATAGCCTCATCATTTCGCTGTTTAAAAGACCATCTAAATTAGGATCAGTCTCAGGAAAACTTTTTGAATGAACTGAAAAGGTGGTACTATCATTAGCACTTCACTTGTTAGGTACCTGAAAAGCCCTGAACCACGCTTATCTTGAGCAGTTTATAGCACTTGCTACATACCATTGTAGGTGTTATTTCATACACACGAATCTGCACTTGATAGAAACCTGGTGTTTCCTGCAAAGATTCTGAGATTCCTACGAAGATCCACTAGGAGCACAGTCTGCGGCCCTCTGCCTGGCCTTTGCATTTTCTCACCTCCTGGGAAAAAGAGAACGTTGGGAGCCAGGGAAACAGCTAGGGGTTGGAATGTACACTTGGCATGCATTTGTCCCTGAGTTTGATTCCCAGCATTGCCTGACCCCCAACCAGGCGGGGAGGGTGGCCCTGAAGGTCCTGAGCTCCACAGGGCCTGTGCAGCATCGAATCACAGACCCTATGAAGAACCACCCAGTCAGCTCTTAAGCTCTGCTTGGGAAGCCCTTTACCTCAAAGCAAAATAAGAAATGGCAAAGTCTCTTTTTTTTTCTTTGTCTTTTCCTTTTTTTTTTCTTAAGCATTGCTCAGGAACCATCCCAGTAATAACCAAACTAGAGGGGAGGGACCACGAGTTCAAGGTTCAGGCCCTGCAAGGCACTGGGACTGGGAGTGGGGGAAGGGTGGCCTGCAGTGAGGGATTGAACTCAGAAACTCAAATGCACCCCCTTTGAGCTAGCATCTTGTTTCCCCTCCCCCAAAACACACACATGCGCGTGCGCGCACACACACACACACACACACACACACACATACACTCACACACACACACACACACACACACTACATTCATAAGGGAAAATGCACTTGGAATTTGCAAGACTGGGGCTGGAATGATAGTACAGCAGGTAATATAGGTGCTCTGCATGTGGTCTCCAGGTGAGGCACCCTCTGCTCTCAGCCTCCCCTGAATTCCTCCTCTGGGCATGGCTGCTCTATTCCATTTCTGAAGGTGGGTAGTGTCCACAGCACAGACCACAAGTGGAGCAGGCTGACATCACCCCCAGGATGGTGTGGAAGAGCAAACCGCTCTGTTGGATCAGTGTCCATGCACCTCACAACCAGAAAAATCTATAAATACTGGAGTTCAGATGCTAGACTGTCTGCATCTTCCAACTCTGAGTCCTTTTAGGAGTGATCCTTGTGTGCAGAGCCAGTAGTAATACCTGAACACTGCTGAATGTGGCCCCCAAATTAAATATATGTATATGTGTGTATATAAATATATATTCATATTCTTACCCTGTGTTGCCTGGCACTTATCTAAAGGAGTGAAAAACTTCTGTCAACACAAACATGGGATATGCATATTTATAATGATTTCACCCATAACTGCCAAAACTTGGAAGAAGTCAGATGTCCTTCTGTTGGTAGCTACATAAACCAATGTAGACAATGAAAGAATATTCAGCAATAAAAATGACCAGCTGTTATACCATGAAAAGCCATTGAGAAAACATAAATGCATATTATAAATAAGAGAAGCCCACCTAGAAAGACTCTATATTTCAGAACTCTCTGACATTCTGAAAAGGCCAAACAGTGATAGTAAGAAATGAGTAGTTTTCAGGGGTGTGAGGAAAAGGAAAGGGTGAGTAGCTGGGGTAGAAAAGACTTTCAGGGAAGGAACTACTCTGTGTGATATTGCATTAGTGATTCATGCCATTGTACGTTTGTCCAAGCCCATAGAGTGTGCATCACCAAGAGAGAATCCTCAGGTAAACTATGTGTCTCTGGGTGACGGGGTGTGTTGGGTCATCAGTTACAGAAAATGTGCATCTAATAGGAATGTTGATCATAAAGGAGGAGGGGTTCGGCGGAGGTATAGAAAAGATCTGGATGGGGGATGGGAGGGATACTGGGATCCGTGGTGGTGGAAAATGGGCACTGGTGGAGGGATGGGTATTTGATCATTG
>JAOXYA010485809.1:0-15830 GCA_028565675.1 Sorex palustris | reverse complement strand
ACGTGCCTGGGGTCTGCATCCCCAAAAGAACTATCCTCGATGCCAGACACGCTGCCCTGTGCCCTCTGCCCTATGCCCCAACAAAATGTGTGTGTGTGTGTGTGTGTGTGTGTGTGTGTGTTTGTGTGTGTATGTATACATGTGCAAGCAAGGCATTGGTGTGTGTGTGTGTGTGTGTGTGTGTGTGTTGAGGATTTTGCCTTGCATAGCCTAGCTTTTACAAAACTTTGGAGTTCATGAGAATCTGCCCACTTGTCATATCCGATCAAATTCCTGATTGGTTTTCTGTCATCCTAGTCTGTATTCAGCAAGAATCCTGTTAGGTCATTTTGGTTACAGCTATCCTACTCTTTTAAAAATTGTTTATTTATTTATTTATTTATTTATATATTTGGGAAGGATGAGTAAGGAGAGGCTGCTGAAATCTCAGGGCTGGGAAGAATGGAGACATTACTGGTGCCCACTCGAGCAAATCGATGACCAACAGGACAACAGTGATACAGGGCTATTTTGACTCACACTCAGTTGTGCTTAGAGTTCGTACTTGGCTCTGCCCCCTAGAGATCACTTTTGGCAGGACTCAGTGACCATATGAGGTGTGGGGATCGAACCCAGGTCAACCATGTGTAAGACGAGTGTCCTCGCTGCTGTACTATCTCTCTGTCCCCATAATTCTCCTACTTCTAGTATCTTGTCCTAGTAATTTTTCATCTACTGACCCTCTCACTCTGCTTGTTGGTGCACCTTTCCAATTGCCTTTGCAGTAGTCTTGCTGCCCCTAATAGTAGTCCTGAAAGAAATCTTCCTCGCCGCTCAACAACTGGCAGGATATTTTTCCTTCAACAATATGGATTGTGTATTGGTTGAGTATCCCTAGGTTAAGGCCATGTTTGGTACTGGTGTGAGTTCCAGGGGTCACCTCTACATATCCCTCAGTTCTTTCCCTCTGGGCTTCCACTCTTCTGGAGAAGAGGGTCTGCCAGTTCCAACATGCTCTGGGGTATAGTTGACTTCAGAACTTTGAAGAGTTCAGTTGTAAATATTCAATATAGGCAGAGAAGTTGCAGGCAATTCTCCCTTTATGTAACCAGAGCCAGATCACAGGATTTTATGGGTCTTATGTAGCCTGTGGACGTTACCTACCCCTGTTCTATGGTGATTTCATCCTCCCTGTCCCTGTCCCTCATTCCCCTTCAACAACCCCCACTCCCCGAATATCTCCCCTTGGTCACTAAGAGATGAAACCTTGCAAATCTTCAAAGTAGAATGCTAAGGCAAATGTATGAACTTGTTAAAACAAATCTGGTTAAAACAATCAAGCAATAAATAAAAGTGATTATCTTTCCTGGATCTCACTTGCAAGTGTGTTCGAAGGGAACAAGAATGTGCATGGTTCTGAAAAACGTTTTTTTTTTTTTTTTTTTGTATTTCAGGATAGACACAGATGAAGTTGGAGACCTTCATGGATGAGTGAGAGGTAAGAGCAAGCCCAAGACAAATGAAAAAGAAGTCCTTGTAGACTTAAGTTCAAGACCACCCTTTCCCTAGCCTGTTAGTTTCATGAGATCTGCCTTTTCTTATGGACTATCTATTAAAATATGAAAAATTAAACCTGGGAATCTATTCTGAAGTACTGTACAGTTTAGGTAGATGAATAATGAATTTAGAAACAGATGATTGCTCAAATTTGAATCCTGACTCTGTCCCATGTTATCCAGGGAAGCTACTCATACTCTCTGCCTCAGTTTTCTCACATGTCAAATAGGGAAAATAATGGTGTACTTTCATGTAGCATTGGTGTAGGACTATTATTAGTTTATAGAAAGTACTTTAAACAATGTGGACTACAGTCTAACTGTAATTAAAGCCTTATCTGAGGTATTAGTGACCTCATCTGCCAAATACATGTTTAATTCCAGAAAATACTGTTAATACTTTATAAATACTTCTTTGAAATACTTGAAGAGAAAGGTCAGTGAAATGATTGAATATGAAATTATATTTCAGATCATTTGTTCATTGTCAGTACATCAGTCTTTATATTCTGGTTTAAAGTATTTTGAGCTGACTTAAGTTGCCCAGGCACTTTTGCAAAGCTTCCTGCTGCCCTCTGGTCTCTGGCAGGGATGCTGTGTTAAGTTTCACTGTGCAGGTATTAATTTGCTAAAAAGCAAAGGGAAGGAAATTCCTTAGGGGATTTGTTCTGATGAGAATGCTAAACACATGGGATTTGAAATTTGGTGTTATCATTAATGCAAATGCAGTGTGAATGCCAACATTGAAGTAAGTTAGGTAGACCTGGTAAGAGGGAGTTTTCCTTTGTTTTGTTTTGTAGGCCTGAGTTCAGATTAGACTTTGTCTTATAGGTATAGTTGTACTACTTAGATGTACAGAAACATCTCCAAGTGAGATTTGCTTTTCTGAGCAGCCAAGGGAAAATTCAAAAGCTTATTCATATTTTATTATACAAGCTTATATTTTAATATTTGCATTTATATTATAACCAGGAGTCCCAGTGTTAATGTCCGTGTACACATGCACAGAAGAATGTAATTATGGCACAGAGAACAAATTCATGAGAGACCCTGAATTTCTATTTTCAAAAAAAAATACAGCCTCTTTATCTAAATATGGCTTTTGTTAAACCCACCAAAAAGACTTTGCAGCCTTTTGCCAGTTGATTTTTTTTTTAAGGATGAAACAAATGCTCCTTTGATTTTTGATATTGTTATTTGTGTGGTTGATTATCTACATGAAGGGAAAAAAGTTTAATTAATTACCATTAACTGGGACATATCCCATGGGTAATGAAGTGTGTGTGTGTGTGTGTGTGTGTGTGTGTGTGTGTGTATTTTTCTTCCTTTTTGAGTAACTTGTTGGCTGTGTAAGAAGTTCCTGCCAGTCAGAAGACTTGATGGGAAATACTGCGGCTTCTGCAGAAGCATAGGATGGCAGTGTTGTCAAGTTCTTAGATGTTTCCTGAGAGGCGTGGTTGCTCCCCCTGTCTGCAGGACCCGACTCTCCTTTCTTTCAGGATCTGAACCTTGAAGTCATTCTCTGGGGCGTGTGTGTCAGGTTTGGGTGAGATTTGTGTTTCTTTGAGGTTTAGAGCTTCAGTCAGTGTGTTTTGAAGAACAGTGTGATTCTGAAGCCAGCCAAAGATGAAACCTATGGCTGTAAACCAGTAACTCAGATTCCTGACTGCAGTCTCTCATGGTATCTGTTGCTGTTGTTCCATGAAATGAGTGTGTCTCCAAATAAAGGGTGTTTGGAGGATCCTCCCAGGAGGGGAGATGCAAGTGAAAGTAGACTATGGACTGAACATGTTTGCCACTCAACGACTCTTTTACAGACCACAACACCCAAAAGGACAGAGAGAACACAGGGGATTGCCCTGCCACAGAGGCAGGGGGAGATGGGGGGATGGGGGTGTGGGGGATATTATCCATGGTGGTGGAAAATGTACACTGGTGAAGGGATGGGTGTCGGAACATTGTATGACTGAAACTCAATCACGAAAGCTTTATAACTGTATCTCACTGATTCAATTTAAAACATTCTTGTCCCTTCAAACTGTATTTTTTTTGTGGTGAGGGCAGAAGCCTGGGTGTGGGGAGGGAAGTCTCCCAGTAATTCTCAACCAGTGGCCAGTCAGTTAAAGCACGGGTCCGAGGATACACAGTTGTTCAGGTCTTGAGGTTGGGGTTCTACCAGGCCACTCCTGCCATGCTCAGGGCTCATGTGGTGGCTGGGACCTAAACTGGGTCAGGAACACACAAGGTTTCCACACTAACTCCTGTGCTCTCTCCCTTGCCTGAGTCTGTGTTGTTTTCATCTGCTGTTGAAAAAGTGCAAAGCCCCTCCAAGCGCCCAGCAGTGGCCGCATCCTACACAAATATGTGCATCATTGTGCGGGAACCTGAAAGAAAAGAAAGCCGTTCTTTCTTTTCCCTGAGAATGCCATTCAGCACTTGAAAAAGATAGACTGGCAGATAAACTAGAGTTATACAAACACAGACAGTGGGCAACAACATCCTTAAAATATGAGTGAAGTGAGCCTGTCACTTTTAGAAAAACAACTGTGTGTGTGTGCGCGCGCACGTGCATGTACATGTATATGTGCATGCATGTGCAGTCAAGATCAAGGTTGTGGGAAACCCAGATCTGTGGCTGTCATTTGACAGCCTCGTTTTCTTTGCAGACTGCTAATGAGATGAGCCACCACAGATACCACTACAAAGCGAAGGATTTTTGATCCAGTGAAATAAGCTGTGGAAGAATTTTCCACATATGAATGACTGAGGGGATCAATATATTCCAAATGACCAGTGCATGATTTTACTAATTCACACCTGGGACTAGCAAATCCTTCTGTGTCAAGAGACCATGAAGAAGTTTCATGACAAAAAGATTTCTTAGGATGACTTCATATTTTATCTTGTAACTAGCCTTGTAGAAATGATTACCTGTCCAATCTGAACATTATGAATAGAAACAGTTTATTGTCCGAGAAGGTTAAACAGCTTCCTCCCTTCCCAGCTGCCCAGCCTCTGAATTTTTTTACTTTGTTTAAACACCACAGTTTACAAAGTTGTTCATAATACACTGTTTGGGGCACTAAGTGTTCCAAGATCTATCCATCAGCAATGTGACCTTCCCTCCACCATTGTACCCAGTTTCCCATTCACCCACCAAGCTTGCCCCCTATAAAGGCACAAAATAATTGTTTATATTTCCTGTAACAACAAAATGGTTAATGGAATTATCCAAAAAATATTTCAGTAAAAGGAAATTCATGAAAATTGTTATATCTCACAAGGGAGTCATTCAAGTCTGAAGGTTTACTCTGCTGTTTGTTGCTAGCTGAACCCTCTGTATTATTGTTTTTATTTATTGGCTTCTATGCTACTTTCCCATCTAATTTTCTGAGCTCCTAATGGACTGTCAGCATTGAGGAATTTGGAGGTGCCACATGATCCCATACGTGTCTGCATGCTCCAGGAGCACCAGGATCTGTAGAACTCAGCCAGTGAGTTTCAGAAGTTTGGCTTGGCTTTTATCTCTTCTGAAATTAATCATGAAACTGTGGAACTGGGTTGTTGTTTAGTGCCTGGATTTCTTGGTCCAATCAATTGTCATTCCCAACAGACTGAGCATAGAAGCAGGTATGATAATTCAGGTTTCTAATAAAGCTTTTATTATTTCATTAATAATTGATTATTGTCATCCAGTCCTTGGTTACAGCAAGACACACATGCTACTTGTCTCATTTCCTTTTTTTGGTTTTGAAAATAGAGTTTTTAGTGCACAGATTTTATTTGTATTCACAGGTCATAGGTTTATTATTGCCATTTCAGTGAATTCACATATATTTTCAGTTTCTATTTTGAAAACAGCAAATCTTAACAGACATAAACCACAGAAATAATATCTTTTGGGGGATCCTCAAGAGTCTGCTTTGTCTCTTGAGGCCTGGTGGGCAAGACACCACGACACCCATCACTAGATCCGATTTTGCACTGTGGAACCACTAGGAGAACAGAGGTACTTTCTACAGTTTGGTTTGGATGGTGTCCAATCCAGTTGTACTAGATTGAGTTTTACTTATTATTAACTGGTGGGTTTTGCATAAAAAACAATTTTTAAAAAATTTTTTGGACAAGAGATTTGTCCAATTCTCTTGAAAACTCCAGTGGCTTGGCTACACCAAGGCCATTCTGGTACATGTTGGGGAGAGGGGTAGCTGCCTCTGCTGGGCACACACAGCCCAGTTTCACACCCGTTCCCCCCTAACCCTGGACTCCCCTGCCTTACCCCTCTCTGCTCTGCCTGTCCTTTTGCTCCTTTTCCTTTCTCCACTGGGCTTGCACAGTTTGTTGTGGTCAGATGCAATCTAAATGGGTTGAATTCTGGATGTTGGGAGAACCTGACTGCATCCTGAACCACTTATCCTATTCCCACAGGGATGCAGCACATCACCAAAGGCCAAGATCCCACACGAGAATCTAAGATTACTGGGGAACACAGAACTTTCTGAAACAGAAGCAAAGATCAGGCAAAGATCAACTCTCCAACAGTTGGCTACCTAACCAGGAGGTCAAGTACCTGGAGGGGTGTTGAAGTGGAAATTCAACAATGAATGTAGCCTCAGGAGTTAGCTTGTCTGAGATCATATCTGGTACTGGGTTTGAGAGCTGTGTGGCCTCAGGTTAACTACTTGGCTTCTCAGTGTCTCCACTTCCTGATCTTCAAATTGAGACTAATACTACTGACAGGGCTGCTGGGACAACGAGATGAGAGTCTATAACAGCACTGAGGGAGGGCAGCACCAATAGCTCTGTGGACTATAAGCTTTCAACACTTTTTAGCTTTTATTTTTATTTTGCTTTTGAGCTGGCTTTGTCTCATACTAAAAAGAAAGTAAACTCTCTGAGATTCAGCTAGGCAAACTGAATATGCCTTACCATCATCATACTGATCCCAGGAGTCCTGGTATGAAAGTAGAAGATTCTAATAGAGGGTTCTAATACTTGAGAGTGACAAACTGAATCATTTTGATTGGCATCCAGAAACACAATCCACCTACTCAATTTACAGTAGATTTTCTATGAGTTAAGTGGCACAAGTTCATTCATTCATGCATGCATTCATTCATTTGATTAGCCAGCTATATTTTCCATATCTTGGCTGCTTCTGTTCAATGCAGTTCATGTTGCGGTTAGAGACAAAAAGCAGATATTTCTGTTGGAAGGGGCTTTAATGCTGTCATTTCATATTTGTTAAAAATAATGGGTCATGTTTTCAGGGCATTGTGAAAGAGTTACTCCTCATTTGAGGCCACATCACTTACATGAAATAAATCACTGGAAATCGCCTTAAACAGAGAAACACTTTTAACTCTTGAACACATTAAGTTAGTACCCAATTTATTCATAAAACGATACAGTTTAAATATTTGAGGTTTTTTCAGTCATACATTTTTACTGCCATTCCCAAAATGTTGTGCATTTGGCTGACATGTATTTGCAAAATTAGGATCTGTAATTATAACACTGGGAATCATACAGGCATTTGATTTGGTTGTTCCTTCCCCCCCTCAACAAACAAACAAACAACAAACAGATCTCTTGTACATTACAATTTACTTCCCTAGGTCTCAGAACAAAAATCAGTTTTACCTTGTGCTTTTATGCCTGACAAACACACTTGTTCATTTCTCTAGGAGAAGATTTTACAAGTGAAAAACATTTATTTTTTTGGTTCAAGACCAGCCAACTTACAGCAAAACAAAACACTTCCAGACCAAACAGTGATTTTCTCTTGGGAGCTCTTAAAAGACTCTTCCATACTCTACTTGAAGTTCTGCTCAGTGGGCCAGTCCTGGGGCATCATACCACATGGCCATGGACTCCCTAACATTATTATGATTTCTCTGAGGACTCCGAGGTCACTGCTAGGGATTGACATAAAAAATGGAACCACTCATGCTATGGGGTAAGATACCTCCTTTAAGAAGGCAAGGGTTGGCCAGGAGACATGCATTCTAGTCTGTTTAAGTAAGAGGTGTGACTAGAAAGCAGTGAGACTGATTGCAGGTGGGTGGCAGCTTCTGGAATCAGTTTCATGGCTTTCTGCTCCCACCTTTGAGACCGCAGGGTCTTTGTGCTATTGGCTGGGAGATATGTCATTCTCAGAAGATTATGTGCCATCCTGCTTCTGATGATCTCTACAGTAGAATCACACCCTCATGCCTACAATCTCAGTCCTCTGGTTGTGCTCTGAGGACTCCACTGGCATCATCTGGGATCTTGGGCCCATACAAACCCATTGCCTTGGTCTGAATTTCACTGAGATCCTCAGGCAATTTGAATGCACAGTAAAATGGGAGAGGTACTGTGTTAGGTGCTCCAGACTCATGGCAAGAAGGCTATCCCTTGGTGGATCAACCTCTTTTTCAGTAGAGAGAACATTCTGAGCAGGAAGGAATTATAGATAACAACTGCAAAAACAATATTGGTATTTTTTTTTATTTTAAACATGCAAAATACAGTCCATGCATCTGCCATTTTGAAAAGTCTCCATCCCCTAACAGATAAAACCAAATTATGTTTTGGCTATCAACATTCAATAAATGTTTCAAAATGCTTTACAGTGTAAAGATAATAAGAAATTTAGCAAAATTTCAACAAACCTGTATAAAAAACAGATACCGATACCATTTTATTATTTCAAGGCGACATGCTGTAAAGAGTAAGTCATAATTATTGTGTTTCTTTGTAAAAAGTCTTTAACAATACAAGGGCTTAACAGATCCAGGCCTCAGGTCTACACATGCAAAAACAAAAACAAAAAGGGGAACAGAAAGTAGTTTAAAAATCACCAAAACGTGCTATTTTTAAACGCATATGTGGGTGTTTTAAGTATAGGAGTAGTAGAAGTATTAAATATTAGTGGAATAGTATTTCAGAACTCTGTAAAATGTGTGGTGTTCACGGTGCTAGTGTCCGGGAAGACTCATACACTTCTGATGAACATTTTGGTTTAATCCCTTTGCCATTGTAATAGTCCACGACTTGATTTGGGACTTCAGCCAACACGCTCTTTGCCAGGGCAGCCGGAGATGCCTGCAGGGAAGGAGAAATGAGCATCAATTTGGTCATGGACCAAAAGGCAAGCCTTGCGCTGGAAAGCTACTCTCATACATTCACTCACTCATTCATTCATTCCCTCACTCTCTTTATTTGTTGAGAGTTCTATACTAAGCAAGAGCTGACAGGTCATTGGAAAATGAAACTTTCATTTTTCAAATGCAAGTCTCAACGTACAGTCATTCTTGAAGCTGGGTAAAAATAAAAGGACAGAAAGAATTGTCCTGAAGTTTTGTTTCTGATTTCATTCCATTCCAGACAATATGTTTATGATGTTCCAGCCTCTGTACTAGGATGGATGCGGGGGGAGGTTTAGGGTCTTGCCAGTGGGTAAGTTACAGTCAGGTGAGGGGAGCCTGGTGTGGCCAATATTAACTGTATGATAAGACAGAACATGACACCTGCATTCAGCAACATACAAAAGAAAAGAGCTTTCTATACATTAGAACTATCCTAGAGTTCATCAGAATCCATATTTTAACACAATGCTACAAGTTTCCTAGGTATACTGAAATTTTAGAAGTGGGGCTCTCAAGAGTTATAAACACTATGTAGTTTGAGAACAGGAAGTTAAATTACCCTGAAAGATGAAACTATTGGAGATGTGCCCTATAGGGATGGAGATGCAGGACTGGTTAGGGATCCAGTTGGAAATGAGTTGAGATGATGGAGCATCCTGAAACTTGGACCAATGATAGGGAGCATTTTTCTCCCACCCTATGGATTCACTGTATAACTTGGGGGATGGAGGCTAATGGAGGCTGATAATTCTGTCTGGACTCTGTAGTCATGCTGAACTGGGTTTGCTTTGGGATTCAACCCTTTAGTATTAACTGCAAGTCAAGTTTTATTTAAGCCTTATTATCAGACACTATGGCATAGGTGAAAAATTTGAAGAGAAGAGAGCAGTTTGGAAGTGTTGGAGTTCAGTAAAGACTCCAAAGGACAGAGAGTGTCCCTTCATGAAAAGAATTTGTTCTATCTTAGAGATTTTAAGAAATTTGAAATCAGAGCTATGTATCTGGGAAACAATCTGAAAGGAGTGATTTTTTTTACATAACCCTTTTTATTCTGGATACCTCAGCATGCAAAACATGTGGCATCCATGAATGCTCTCTTGTTTTAAAAATAACTTCTCAGGGATGTATGTTACATTCTGAGCCATGTGTCCTGGGTTAGATCGAGATTCTCACTCTCTCCTTGCTATCATGTCTCAGACACATTTGAAGACCACATCATTGATTTGCCAGCTTTCTTAACATCTAATGATGGCATTATGCCTTAGTTTTCCTCTTTCAGATGAAAATGAATGTTTCCTGGGTCCTTGAAATGATTTCTGTTCCTATTTTAGGGGATAAATATGGTTGACTGTTTCCCTTTTCACTTACTCTTTGCACTGAACTAGAACGTGATTTCTGGAGCTATGGCAACCATTTTTCCATTTTGAGATAAATGGAATATGATATGATTGATTCACTGACAAAACAAATGTTAAAAGCTTCCAGTCCCTAATTTTTAGCCACATAAGAAGAACATATTCAGATTTATAAATTCCAGGATTTTTCAACCTCTGTGCTATGAATGTGTTGGCCCTGATTGCCTTTATATGAGGACTATCCTGTATGTGGTAGAATGTTTGCCAACCTCCATGGCCTCCATCTACAGAATGCAAGTAGCACCCCACAACTGTAGCCATTAAAAATGTGTACAAAGAACTGCCAGGATCATTCTAGTGGTCCCCAGTTACCACTAACCATGCAAGCAACACAACATTGTAGAGTCTGAGCATTAAACTGTCCACCTTGTTGCTCAAATATTGCCAGGAGTGATCTCAGAGCCCAATCAGTGTTATTGGAACATCACCCCCATCCACATATCTACCTTGGGAAGCAAAGTCATCCTTGGACAAGAACTACACATGTGGAACCAGAGTGGTAGTATAGTGGGTAGGGTGTTTGCCTTGTGCACGGCCAACCTGGGTTCAGTCCCCAGCATATGGGTCCCTGAGCAGGAATGTTCTCTGAGAATAGAGTCAGGAGTAAGCCTTAAGCAACACTGGGTGTGGTCCTTCCCAAAAGACAACCACACATGTTATCTACTGTAGATAAATTTGCTCTGATGGGAAGATAAAACTATTCCTAAACAGTGGTGTCCAATAGAACATGCAGTTCAATGTACAGCCAGTGAGATGAAAACACAAATCTAGTATTGCATGAATTTCAAATGATTATCTGCTACTGTGTTGGTCAGTGTGGTTCCCAGGTGATGATTCTGAAATCTCCTTGCTTACTGTGCTGGTGATTCCAATGAGCAAATGGGGGAAATGCCAGACAAATCGGGACCTTTGGCAATGTTGATATACTAGTTGCACTCACTCACTACGACATGGGCCAGATGTGTGCTAGCTAACTTTTTACTGGCACCTCCTCTCCCAATTTGTGTCCTTTTTGCCTTGTGTGACAGAACCAGGCCTGTGGCAAAGACAGGTTAAGTCACTCTCCTGGGGCCACAGAGCCTGGAGCCTGCATGCTGTTTGCTCTCAAGCCTCTATGCCTAAGGCAGTCTGAAGACAGACAGTGCAGGCAGCCACTGACTTCTATTGGATCCTCATCTTCTCTTTTATTTACAGCTCATTGAATTTAGAGTAGATTCATTTAGATAATGAAATGGGCTTTAAAGTCTCATTTGAAATCCATAAAGATAAGGGGGAGGGTGACTAGCTCCTGTCATCCCGGGACAGTCATTCCTATAGCAGGAGGGGGCAGCTGCACAGAGACCAGGAGCAAATCCCATTCTCTTGCCCCACACAGGGCTCTCCCCTCGTGACCAGTGGCCCCCAACTCCCTCTCACCAAGGCTCTGCTCCTACCTGCTTCCTGTGAGTATTATGAGACCCACCTGCGGCCACTGCTCCCTGCTCTGAAGTCTGGTAGCAACAAAGTGCCTCTTTGTCACCCTTCAAGGGCATCTTAGCAGGACACAGTTCTGCTGACACCTAAGTGGCAACCATGCAAGTCTCCAGAACTTTCCTGAGGTTTGGATCTTATTGCTGTAGACTCAGGACCTAGCACATGACCTGAACTTGAACTAGACTCTCCAAGAGTGTTGGAGAAGGAGGAAGTGGAGAAGGAGTATTGGGGTAGAGGTTTGAAGCTTGCAGTGACACTGGGGAAGCACGAAGCTCGCTCTCTCTCTCTCTCTCTCTCTCTCTCTCTCTCTCTGTGTGTGTGAGTGTGAGTGTGCATGTGTGAGTGTGTGAATGTGCAGATGCCTGAGTACACGTGTTTGTTAGGGGAAGTTTATAAATCTCCTTGGGGTAAGCTTTTTGACCCTTTTCTTGCCAGCAAAGCCCTGATGGGGTCACTGATACTGAGAAATGGGGCACCCCTCTCCACATGTTGGGCACCATGCAAGGAGGCAGCTGCATGGATGAACATGAAGCATCCACTCAGCTCGTCTGAGCACATCCCTCCTGGTAGGGGACATGCTATTTCTGCTCCTCTCTCCTCCTTGCTTTCCAGTCATATGCATAATTTGCAGGGCAGCCAGGCCTCTTTTATGTAACCCATGGTGATTTTATCTGAAAACATCCTCAGGGAATATACTGAAGAAAGCTGCCCTCACTCATGGTGTCACTGACAGTGTGTTGGGGGTGGGGAGGGGGTGGAGGGTGTCCCTATAGCTAAGGATTGCTTTTATGCTTCTCTGATGCATCTAGTGAGACTGCAGAGAGCTTCTTACCCAGAGAACTGTGATTGTGTGTTAAAAGGGCTCTGAGCAGTACCTTCTTGTTTAGGGGGCCCTAGAGCCAGGCATGCTCTCCCTTGTGACCCAAGGCAGAATGAAGCTTGGCATGTGATCTGAGTGCTGCTCCACAGAGGTTGCAGAACTAACCACTGGCCCTGGAAGGGGTCATAATTAGTCATGATCCATTCGTCTGCCTACGTCCCCGATGCTCCTCACTGGCATCACTGGGGTCCCAAGGTGAGCCCCAACTGGGGTTCAGATGTGCCCGACTCAGGCATGCAGTGGATATGGGGTGATGTTGGGATGGAGGAGAAAGGCTTTTCCAAAGCAGCCCCCCAAAGGCGCACTAGGAGAGGAGAGCACCTCACTTGACCTTCTCCTGACTTGAAGCAACTGGATGGGGACAGAGGTGCTGGGGGTTCTAGCAAAAGCTGAGGGTTCCAGTAGGACCTGGAGACAAGGGGTACAGATCAAGGCAGGCAGAAAGAGGTTCGGGGACAGAGTCTCCCCAGCAAAGGGAGAACATTCTCATTATTGCAAAGGGTCTTTAGAGTAGATTCAGGCTATGAAAGATCTGGGGGTCATCTTGCTGGGGATATTAAGATACTGGACAGTGGGGGGCACCAATGGTAGAGGGATTGGGGGAATTGCTGAGTTCTTGGGTGACTCTCGCCTGTGGGAGAGGATAGAAGATGATGGAGGACTGTCTGTGGCTACTCACATTACCCCCCAAGGACTCCTGGGGCAGAGCTGAGGAGGTCCTCCTTGGACCAGCAGCCCTGAGAGAGTGCTGAAAGAGGAAATAGCTCCAGGGCCATCAAAAACCAAGAGGTTCAGGGTTTTGTAGGAATTTGGAAGATGCTCATCTTTCATTAGGACATCCAGAAAAATTGCTGCTGAGTACTTTTGCTGAGGTATTGATTTGGGTTCAAGATGTAAAAGCTCTTGTTACAAGTGGAAAAAACTGGTAAGATTTTTATCTTCTACAGAAGGTAATCCCTGCAATTTGGGGAGGGGAATGGGGCTTCCCAAGCTGTGCTCAGAAGGGCTTGAAACCCCCTCCTGACAATTCTCTGGTCCTGTGGTTCTCAGGATCGGATCAGTCAAGATCAGGCCATCGTGGTGTGCCCGTGGGCCTCTGGAACTGCGCCCATCAGTGCTAGGGAGACCATGGGGTGCTGAGACTCCAGATGCCAACAAGGTGTGTACCCTCACTCCAGTACTGCTTCTCTAGAACCTCTTCCCCAATTTCCATTTAACCCTTTAGGCCACGAACCAGTTTGAAAGCGGCCTTAGCAAATCATTCCAGCATTTTTCCTGATGGACCGCAGTTACCTCATTTGGACGGGCTCTCTCCTGAGTTAAATAAATCTAATGCTGCTTATTATAGATTTATGGAGCATTTGAGCCAAGCCAATACCAGCTCCTTCCAGGGCACAGAGCTTTACACAAGAACAAAAGTTGCGTACCTGCTGCATCTCATTACTTTCACCTGGCAGCCTCAAGCAGGGTGGGGGATCCCAGTGGTGCCTGAATCTACTGCTGAGGACAAGTACCAGGGAAGGGCTAGCTGCCACATTCACATGATCCCTGTCTACAACTCGTGCTGCACTTCCTTCACTGGAGTCCAGCTAGCAGAGGTGGGTAGGGAGCAATATAGGAGTAAGGATCAGTGTGGAGGTGAGGTGTCTGTCTCAGTAGATACATGGGACAGATAGATTGCTCCATAGCTGGAAGACTGCCTCATGAGCAAAGGGGAGAAGGCAGCTGGAATAGAGAAGGGACCACTAAGAAAAAGATGGCTAGAGGAATCAGTCAGGATGGGAGATGTGTGCAGAAAGTGGATAAAGGACCAAACATGATAAAGACCTCTCAGTGTCTGTATTGTAAACCATAATGCCCCAAAGTAGAGAGAGAGTATGGGGAATCATGTCTGCCATGGAGGCAGGGGGAGGGAGGGAGGGGAGGTATATTGGAGATATTGGTGGTGGGGAATGTGCACTGGTGGAGGGATGGGTGTTTGATCATTGTGTGATTATAACGCAAACATGAAAGCTTGTAACTATCTCATGATGATTCAATAAAATTAAAAAAAAGAAGAAGTGTCTGTCTTTATTACACCTCTAGAGTTAACATCACCCTAAGCTGGGGCCCAAACTACAACTATTCAACATAAAAATGTTATGGGGGAGGGGCAGAGCTAGACAAGCTCTGGCCCTTGCCCTGGGCACTTTCCTTGTGTGCCCATGACCAGGGTTCGAGACTCAGTAACCCATATGTTTCCTTGAGCTCTGCCAGAAATGATATCAGAGAAGCGAGCTGCTACCCACCCCTAAACACAAGTAACTGTCAAGGAATCAGACTGGGGGTATGGGAGAGAACTTGGGCTCAGCAGTGGAGGGATGGGGGTACCAGGAAACAGGAACATGGTTTGTCCAAAAACTCCCATGGTAAAAAACAATGTAGACCACGTCGTGTAAATAAAATAGAAAAATTATAGAATTTGAGCAAGGAAATAAAAAAAGTCTGATAGAGCCTGGTGTGGGGACCAGCCCCCTTGTGCACCCCGACCTGGGACTTGGGTCCCCACAACCCCTGGTGCACACCCGTGGCCCCGAGCTGGTTCTGCTGTCCAGTGCTTACGTGTTTGAAGTTCCGGAAGGGCACGAACTGGACGATGTCACGCAGCACAGGCTCGCCCTTGGGAGACCGCAGGATGCCGTCGTCGCCGTCCAGCATCTGCATGTCACTGAAGTCCGCGTTGCCCACGCCCACGATGATGACTGACATGGGCAGGTGCGAGGCGTGGACGATGGCCTCCCGTGTGTCAGCCATGTCCGTGATGACACCGTCCGTGAGGATGAGCAGGATGAAGTATTGCTGCCGTCGGGGGAGCGCCCGCAGCACGGAGAGGGAGGAAGGTGGGGGCACAAGCACAGTCGGTTATGGACAGGCCCGGGTACCACCAGTCCGGCGCAGCCTCTGGGAGCTGGTCCTGATGGTGGCCAGGGCGGGGGTGGGGGGTGGGGAGGGTAGGAGGAAGGGGCAGCTGGGAGGGAGGGCAAAGCGCCCACTCTCATTCCCAACTCCCTCCACTGCTCTACATCTCTGCCTCCTCAGCTCTCTCTGTCTCTGTCTCTGTCTCTATCTCTGTGTGTCTCTGTCTCTCTTGGTCTCTCTCTTTCCTTGTTTCTGTCTCATTGTCTCTGTCTCTCTGTCTCTATCTCTGTATCTTTCTATGTTTCTGTCTCTGTCTCTCTGACTCTCTCTCTCTCTGTCTCTCTCTCTCTGCTACTGTGTCCTAAAGGCGCCTCTGTAGCATTAAGTTGTTTTTTCTTTTTTCCCTTTCTTTCTCTCTCTCTCTCTCTCTCTCTTTCTCTCTTTCTTTCTTTCTTTCTTTCTTTCTTTCTTTCTTTCTTTCTTTCTTTCTTTCTTT
>JAOXYA010485803.1:0-15831 GCA_028565675.1 Sorex palustris | reverse complement strand
CGAGCGGGCCCAGTAACATTGTGACACTTGTTACTGTGTTTGGGATATCAAATACGTCATGGGGAGCTTGCCAGGCTTTGCAGTGCGGGTGAGATACTCTCGGTAGCTTGCCAGGCTCTCCAAGAGGGGCAGAGGAATCGAACTCAGGTCGGCCGTGTTGGCTGCGTGCAAGGCAAATGCCCTACCCTCTGTGTTATTGCTCCAGCTCAACCTAATCATAAGTAACTGTAATTTCACAGTGAATGAAATACATAAACTTAGAAGATAAACTGACACCCACTTATTTCCTCCCTTCAGGAACATCTTTGCAGCACAGTTGCTGGCACACATCTTCAACTGCAGGCACCAAGGAATCTTCAGGCAGGGACCAGCAAGGAGCAGGTCACAGCAGAGAGAACTAGGAGCCCTGTCACAGTTCAATGTTCTTCCTGCACAGAGCCGAATGCAGGAAGGAGATTCCCCACACACTCCTCTCCCCAGTCTGAATTGTGCTGTCACAGTTGCACTAACATTAGCAGCAGGCAGACTCATGGAAATGTTGAAACTCCTGGTCCACAAATGTCACTGCTATAAAAATAAGACTTGAAAACACTCGAAAAGAGTCCAAGTCAGTTTCTCCCTGAAAACCCTGTGATGCCAGTACCTGCTCGAAGGGAAAAAGTCACCAACCAACTCTTGGAGTTTTTGTTTTGTTTACAAGTTTATTCAGTAGCACCCAACGGTGCTATAAATCAATAGAAAAAGACAGTCAGGGGCCAGAGAGATAGTACAGGAGTTAAAATGGTTGCCTTGCACGTGCCCCCCCAACCCCAATAAATAAATAGACAAATGAAGAAAACTGTGCGATGATCTCACTAAATCCAAATTATAACAATGGTCCATCTTCCTGCAGGGACCCAGCGTTGCTTCAGGAACATTCTGGCGTGGGGCAGGGGCCTCATTTGTCCCGTTTGTGCCTTTCTGCATACTGGTGAGTGGTGGAGTCGCCCCATGGTGGGTGGTCCGAACAGAATCCGCACTCCCCAGCTCTGGAAATATCACCCATGATGGAAACACATCCCTTCTACCTCCTTCCCCCCTCAGTCCTCCTGAGCCTTATCATCACCCCTTTCCCAGCCAAGAACTATGAATGAGGTCGGAGACACAAAGGGTGCATGGGGGCAGGGCATCCTGATAAGGTCAGCAGGGAGACCCCCGCAGCCTGTCTGCTCAGGGTGGGGAGACCCTCTCCTCCACTTCTGAGCCTCCCTCACTGCCTCACTAGGATCACAGCTTCCAGGGTCTCGGAGAAACCAGGCCACCCCATTAACATCCCTGCAGAGTCCTTAAGCCCCAGCCCGTGGGTCCCCGCGAGACAGACCCAAGCGTCACTATTTGCCTGGGGAGGCTGAGGCCCAGGGCAGGGGTAAGGATCCCCTTAGGGGTCTCTGCTGCACCAGCCTCTTTCCCACAGCCCCATTTCTGCTGAGCCCAGAAAGCTTGCCCCCTCCAATAAAACAAAGCCGCTCCCCCAGTCCGGATATGTGCCTGCCACTCTGCGTGCCCCCCAGTCCATCTGCTCCCACAAGGTGCTGCCAGAAGAACCCCAAATCCAGGAGATTGCATCTGTCTGAAACCAGCCTCCCCGCAACATTCTCAACCTTGGGGGGAGGGGGGACCCAGCAGGTGGAGGCCAACACACCCTGCACACGCCCACCCGGTGCTCCATCCCCAGGGCCCGTGGCCTCCTGGGGACTGCTGGGTTCAGTGGAAGCCCCGACCTGTGGCCGTGCTGGCGCCCAGCACCGCCTCCTCAGGTAAACTGGTGCTGAACTGCCAACCTGGTGGGTTTTGTGTCACCAGGAGTGGCCCCGGGTCCCCAAACTCCAGCCGGGAGTATGAAGCACGGGCACGAATGTCGCACCGTCCTCAGAAACATGCAAATCATGACAGGCCAAATGTCCGGGAACTATCCCAAAAACACTAGTGAGTTCTACACAGGTCAGAGCTGCTGGGGACAGGAGGCATGACTGTCCCCGGGGGAGTCCCCTGGGGAGGAACAGCCCGGTATGTCTTGGCGAAGTCTCTGCCAGCAGCTCTCTGAGATCAATTCTTCCACTAACACCCACTGACTCCTCTTGTTAGCAAACGGGGGGTGCCCACGGTCCCTGGAGCAGTGAGTTGAGATCTGAGCAAGGGGGGTTTCTGGTGGGGTTTAGCCGGGAAGGGCAGGAAGGCATGGGGTGGGGCCTTAGCAGCTCTGCCCACACGGACGGGGCCACCAACAGCCTCCCTGGGACTCACAGCCTGGACCTCCTGCACAGCTGAGCTGGATCTTCAACCAGATGTTCTCTCGCTGGCCCCAGTTCCCGGGGGGCTCCACTGCCCACAGGCGCCCCTGCTCCTCCGGCTGGGCCAGCAGGAACTTCCTGCAGACTGGGCATGGGCAGGGCAGGAAGGACCCAGTTAGACCCACTCCCTGGGGCCCCTACAAACCCACGTGCCCTCTGCCCTGCGGTGCCCATGTTCCTCCTTCCCAGCTCCCAGGTTCAGGGGCTAAGCAACACCCCCAGATGGGGGGGCACCTGGAACCCAGACACTGACCCCTTCCCCCTCTGGACACAAGACACAGGCCCAGGGTCATGCCAAGGCCACATGTCAGCTATGGAATGTAGACCCTCTCCCCTGCTTGGCTGGCCAGTGGGGGTCTGCCCAGTGTGTGGGGACATGGCTCCTTGGGTCACGTGCAGGCTTTGCACACAGGCCTGGGTGCAATTCTGGGCACTGCATGGTCCCCCGAGCACTGCTAGCAACAGCTGCTGCCTACCGCTGTGCTAGACCTGAAATACGAACAAAAGCATCCACAGGAAGAGGAAACTCCTAATAGCCTCACCTCCCCCAGGGAGTTACCTGGATTGCAGGCGCATCTTCCACTGCCAGAACCTGATTCTCTTTCCCCGGGTGCCAGGGAGGTTTACCTTGCAGCATGGCAGGAGAAATTGGGCAGCTGATCCCCAGGGCTTCGTCCTCCGGGAACGTTGCACAGAAGTCCCGGAGCATGGTCAGAGCCAGGCCTTGGCGCCGGTGCGTTGTCCTGACGAACACGGTATCAAAGACAGGCAGCAGGTAGCAGGCACCCATGCCAGCCCCACACAGGCTGCCTGGGGGAGGCAAGAGGCTGGGTGAACGGACATGGACTTAAGCAGGCAATGTGCCCCACCCCGCAGTGCTCAGGGAAACCTTCGTGGGTAGGAGGGAACCAGGGTCAGTCACGGGCTGGCGAGAGCTCAAGGAGGGTGCTGGGAACAGGATGACAGACTCCAAAGTAGTGGTGCCGGCCCAGCACCGGACACTCTGAAGCAGTCCCGCCACCACCCAGGGGCCACCACCCAAATCTATGGAACCCACTGGCCCCAGTCAGGCAAAACTAGAAGTTGGCTGGGAGTGAACTGAGCATCCCACCCCTGCCCCAGGCCTCCTTTCATCCATATAAACCCACCCTAAAACACAGGTCAGCCTAACCTTCATCAGTCCCTAACTGGTGGGGTGCTGCCTATTGCCCCTCTGAGACTATTTCTCTCTTTCCATGACCCATCCCAGACCTTTCAGAAGGGACCCAAAGAAAACACCAAAGACAAAGCAAAGAAGCAAGGCTGTAACCCAGTGGTACGTGCATGAGGCCCTGAGTCTATCTGTCTCTCTCTCTCTCTCTCTCTCTCTCTCTCTCTCTCTCTCTCTCTCTCTCTCACACACACACACACACACACACACACACACGAGCCCTTGAAACAGAGGCAGACAGTTGTTAGATGCGTCTTTTGAAAGCTGCATTTCTAATCCCGAAGGTAGGACGGGAGAGCTGGAGTGTCGGTCTAATGGGGAGGGCATATGCCTGGAACTAGACCCTCCGGGTACGATCCCCAGCACCCCAGAAGAGTCCCCCGAGCCATGCCAGGCATGATCCCTGAGCACAGAGCCAGGTGTGAACCGGGTGTGGCCTAAAAATAAATAGGGCCCAGGTAGTAGTACAGCAGGGAGGCCTTTGCCTTGTATGCGGCCAACCCGGGTTCAATCCCCGGCATCCTGTAGGGTCCCCTAGCACCATCAGAATTGATTCTTGGTACAGAGCCAGGAGTAACTAACCCTAACCACCGCCAGGTGTGATCCAAGGCGCAAAATCAATAAATCAGTTTTGCAGCTGCACCCCCAGGTTCTAGGAGGGTCCAATAATATGATCTGGCGGAAGGGACTCAGGTAGGTGAACCCTGTCTCGGTGGGCTTGCCCAGTCCACAGGCTTGAGGAATCCCAGGTGGCGCTTCCCATGGGCCTTGAGCCCTGTCCTTCTCCGTACTCACCGCCAGGGGGCGCCGGGCCTCTGAGGTTCACTGGCCTCCGCTCTGCCCTCAGGCTCGTGTGCCAGCTGCAGCGGATGCTGTCCATCGCGGTGGAGGTGGACCGGACGCCCACCTGCAGCTCCAACAAAATCGCCGAGATGATGTTTGGCTTCGTGCTGGACATTCCCGAGAGGCGCCAGAGGTGGGCCTGCCTTGCGTCTCTGGGGGCGGGATTGAGAGAGAGAAAAGGCTCCGGAAGAGGGAAACTGGAGAGCAGTCAAGAATGGGAGTGGGGGGCTGGAGCCATAGCACAGCGGGGAGGGCGTTGGCCTTGCATGCAGCCGACCTAGGATCGATTCCCAGCATCCCATAGGGTCCCCTGAGCACCGCCAGAAGTAATTCCTGAGTGCAGAGCCAGGAGGAACCCCTGTGCATTGCCAGGTGTGACCCAAAAAGAAAAATAATGTCCTGGGGTTCGACCCCCAGCACTGAAAAAAAAAGGGGGGGTGGCGGGGCGAGCGGCTATCGTACAGCCGGGAGCGCGTTTGCCTTGAACGCAGCCGACCCGGGTTCCATCCCCGGCATCCCATATGGTTCCTTGAGCACCTCCAGGAGTAATTTCTGAGTGTAGAGCCAGGAGTAACCCCTGATCGTCATCAGGTGTGACCCAAAAAGTAAAAAAAAAAGGGGGGGGGAAGGAAGGGTTGTGGGGCTGGAGCAACAGTACAGCAGGTGGATGCTCGTCTTGCACCCAGGTGACCCAAGTTTGATCCTGGGACTCTCATAGGGTCCCCCAAGGCCCACCAGGATTGATCCCTGAGCGCAGGGCCAGGAGTCACCAAAAACCAAAAAGTGAGGGGTGTGGGAGAGAGAGAGGGAGAGAGAAAGGGAGACAGAGAGGGAGAGGGTGAGAGAGATGGCCCTTGGAAGAGAGTGCGTGCTGACAACCCCCTCTCCGTCTTCCTCCTCCCTGTGCAGGGAGATGTTCTTCACCACCATGGAGAGTCACCTTCTCCGCTGCAAAGTCTTAGAGATCATCTTCCTGCACAGCTGCGAGACGCCCACCCGCCTGCCGCTGTCTCTGGCCCAGGCGCTCTATTTCCTCAACAACTCCACATCGCTGCTCAAGTGTCAGGTGCGGGCCAGCTCTGCGCCCCGTCCTCCTCCTGCCCTCTTCCACCAGGAGCCAGAACGGTCTGGGGGACTGGAGAGATGGGACTGCAGATAAGGCACTTGCCCTGTACGCAGCCCACCCTAGTTTGATCCCCGGCATCACCTAGGATTCTCCCTCCCCACCCCACCCCCACCAAGTACCACCAGGAGTCAGCCCGGAGCACCACCAGGTGTGGGCCCAAACCCAAACAGAATGATTAAAATGAAGTTCGGGGGTTTATTATACAACCTAGGTTGTAGATAACGGAGCGTAGCGGGAAGGGTATTGGCCTCGCACATGGCCAGCCTGGGTTCAATTCCCCGCACCCTGCGTCTCCCCAGAGCCCAGCAGGAGAGATCTGACTGTAGAGCTGGCTTAAGGCCTGAGCACTCCACCAGTCATGGCCCCAAAAGAGAAGAAAAGAAGGAAGATAGATCTGTTCTCATCATAAGAAAAATTCATTTTACCTGTGAAGTGAGAGGGATAGATCACCAGTTTTGCATGTAGGAACTTTACCCTGTGTCCCCCAGCACTGCACATGGTCCTGTGAGCAACAAACTGGGGGTACCGCCTGTGCACTGCTAAGTGGTGGGCCAACATCTTAGCAGCAAAATGTATAGGGGCAGAGAGGTACTATAGCAGGGAGGGCGCTGGCCTTGCACACAGCCAGCCCTGGTTCAATCCCCGGCACCCCATCGAAGTGTTCTCTGAGTTCAGAGCCAGGAGTAACCCCTGAGCACCGCTGGGTGTGGCCCCCACCCCTCTGGCCCCAAAGAAACCCGGGCCTCTCCCGAAAGGGACCTCTCTGACCGGCTGCTTTCTGGTCTTTGCAGTCAGATAAGACACAGTGGCAGACTTGGGACGAGCTAGTTGAGCATCTCCAGTTTCTTCTCTCCAGTTACCAGCATGTGTTAAGAGGTAAGGAGTGTTTGCTTACAGATGAGCGGGGGAGATTGGAGACGGTAGAAGTGAGTTTGGGAATTAGTGGGTGAGTTCCTGGCTTTTATCCCTGGCACTACCCAAAAAAATTTTTTTCCAAAAAAATTTTAAATCCACCAATCAGGGGCCATTAGTGATAGGCCCACAGACAGGGCATTTGCCTTGCACGTGGCCGATCCAGGTTCGGTCCTCAGCATCCCATAGGCTCCCCAGAGCACCACCAGGAGTAACTCCTGAGTGCAGAGCCAGGAGTAACCCCGAGCATCACCAGGCATGACCCAAAGAGCCAAAAAAATAAAATAAAAATCTACCAATCAGATGGGTAGGAGGAGATGTACCGATTTATGGGTTCTAATCAGCTGCTTTCCAACTATCTTCCTGGGTACAAGGGATGACCTAGCTTGAAATTTCGCTCCGAAAGAGAAGAATGCCCATGTTTTCATCACGTGGGATCACACAGCAAGACTCACAGCTGTCGCATGCGGGGGAAAGAGAAACCAGAAGAATAGGACATGGGCCAGAGCCATAGTACAGCGGGGAGGGCACTTGCCTCGCACACAGCCAAGCTGGGTGCATTCCTGGCATCCCATATGATCCCTGGAGCTTGCCAGGAGTGAGCTCTGAGCACAGAGTCAGGAGTAAGACCCAAGTGCTGTTGGGTGTGTGGTCCACAAACAAAAAATGAACCTCTAAGAATATTATTAAGACAATCGCTGCTATAGAGATAGATAATAGATATTATATATTAAGTGAAAGAACAGTGCGTAAGGCCTTGCATGGTGCCAACCCGGGTTCAGTGTTCAGTATCCCTTAATGGTCCCCTGAGCACCACCAGGAGTAATTTCTGAGTGCAGAGGCAGGAGTAAGCCCTGAGCACTGCTAGTATGGCCCAGAAACAAAAATATGTTTGTGTATGTGTGTATTAATTGGAGGCACCAGAGAGACAGCATGGGGGTTAGAGTGCTTGCCTTGCATGCAGCCAACCTGGGTTTGATCTTTAGTACAACCTGTGGTCCCCAAAGTACCGCCAGGAGTGATCCCTGAATTCAAAGCCAGGAGTAATCCCTGAGCACTGTGGGGTATAGCCCCCAAACCAAAAATAAAAGTAATAGTAATGGTTATAATGGCTAGGAAAGAGATCACGTGCATGACGGGGTCCTGATTTAATCCCCAGCCCCACATGGTCCCCCGAGCACCACTGAGTATGGCCCCCGCAGAAACTCTCCACCAGGTGTGGCCTGAAAGCAACACCAGGAAATGATTGGTCCCGCAGGTAAGGTGGAGCATGCAGTGGACCCGGGTTCCATCCCCAGCAGTCCCCGTCACGCCCTGAACGTGTGTCACCCTCTGAGCATCACCAGGAGTGATCCCTGAATGCAGAGAGGCCCTGAGCACCGCCACTGGGTGTGGCCCAGAAATCCAAAACAGAAAAAAGAAAATCTCCGTGTAAATCCAAAAAGCCTGCCACTTAGTCCCACACGAGACAGTGGGCTTTTGTCTGTTTTTCCTTTTTTATTTTGTTTTGGAGCTACACCCAGCAATGCTTGGAAGTTACTCCTGGCAGTGCTCAGGGGACCTTATGGGATGCCAGGGATTGAACCCGGGTTGGCTGCGTACCAGGCAAGCGCCCTCCCAGCTGTCTTATTGCTCCTATTTTTTTTTTTTGGTCACACCCAGCAATGCTCAGGGGTTACTCCTGGCTCATGCACTCAGGAATTACTCTTGTGGTGCTCAAGGAACCCTATGGGTTGCTGGGAATCAAACCCAGGTAGGCTGTGTGCAAGGCAGACGCCTACCCCCTGTGCTATCGCTCCAGCCCCGTTGCTATAGAACGTGAATGTTTCTATGTCATGTGGCCCCTCCCAGTGCCAAGGGCCAGGAGCATGTAGTGCTCGGAGCTCACTCTGGTCAGTGAAACCTTTGTGGGCCTGCTGATTGTACCAGGTGTGGGGACTGTCCTCTGTCCTGGCCTCTTGGGCCTGGTCTCACTGAGGGCCTGGTCATAGCCACGCACAAGTGACGGAGGGCTGGCACACTTGGTGGCACCCTCGAGGAAAGGTACATGGCATTCTGAGAACAACCCCCAGAGGCAAATTCTCTTAGTGTACTTGTGTACTTAGCCTCCCTGAGGTTTGCGCAACTGTTGATCTTGGAGACCTACCCGAAAGTTTAATATTAAAGCAGTTAGCTTTTGCTCAAGGTCCCCCCGTCCGCTTGGACACGGGACCTGCTTTCGCTGCAGAATATTCTTCTCTTGGGGGGAGGGGGGTTGTGGGGTGTTGAGGGGCCACACCTGGAGGTGCTCAGGACTTTACTCCTGGCTCTGTGCTCAGCGAACACACCTGCTGGGGCGTGAATTTCTACAGTGATGGGATCCAGTTGGGCACAAAGCAGGGAGGCCTTCGCGGATGGCCTCCTTCTCCAGCTAGACAGCTGAGTGGGGACCCGTCGGCTTTGTCGTACCTGCCAAAAAGCAACCCATCCCCCCACCTCCATGGGGTATCCATGGATCTGAGGACATGGGTGAAGGCAGTTTGAGGTCAGCCTGAGGTGTCCAGCTGCAAGAATTTGTTGGGGTAGGGAGAAGGCTGGGGAGCCCAGGACTGTCCCTTGTTTTAGGGGAACCTCAGCAAACAAGCAGGCCAGCTGTCACGATGGGTGCTTCTACAGCCTGAGATCCCTGGGCAGGGATAGCCTGCCCAGGGATAGCCCCATTGCACACGCAGGAGCACAAAAGCTGATGGGGAAAAAGATGGGGCTAAGAAATCAGCCTTCCAGGGGCCAGAGCGATAGGACAGTCGGGAGGGCGCTGGCCTTGCATGTGACTGACCCGGGTTTGATTCCCCAACATCCCAGAAGATCCCCCGAGCACTGCCAGGGGTCAGCCCTGAGCATTGCCGGGTGCGGCCCCCCAAAACAAAGCTAAACAAAACCATAAAAGAGAGCAAAGGCTGCGAGATCTTTTCTAAATGCATGCAGGCAACAGAGCTTCCCCGAAGGCCTGACCCTCTTGGCGGGCTGCGCAAACTTGAATAAGCCAGCCCCATGCTGATGGATGGTCGCTACGTCTAGGGGAAGGGAAGGACCCTAACCGGGAGACATAGAAGTAACAGCAGCAAGTGAAAACAGGGGAAGCTGAGGCCAGAGATGGAGTACAGTGGGGGAGGTGCTTGCTTCACATGTGTCTGATCTGGGTTCAATGCCTGGCACTCATGTGGTCCCCAAAACCCATCAGGAGTGATCCCTGAGCTCAGAGCCAGGAGTAAGCCCTGAGCAACACCATGTATGGCCCAAAAACAAAAACTAAACAAACGAGAAAGGATGCTCTGGGTCCAAAGTGATGACACAGCGGGTCAACCACTTGCCTGGCACACAACCAACCCGGGTTCAATCCCTGGCACCCCATATGCTCCCCACTGAGAACCACCAGGAGTGATACCCGAGTGCAGAGCCTGGGATCGGCCCTGTGCATGGCTGAGTATGTCCCCCCACCCTCCCAAACAGCAACAAGTAGACGGAAGGGGGGAGCTAGACAGATAGTCTGAGAGACTGAACACGTATTTTGCACGCTGGAGGCCTGGGTTTGACCCCTGGCACGCCCTGTCCCCTGTTTGCACGGGCCTCCCGGCGGAAGCAAAGGCTTGGATGAAGTGCAGATTTCTTGCGTCAATCAGGCAAAGGAAGAGGATGAGATTTTCCAAAAGAGAAACAGAACAGCCTGGGGCCTTGCGGCACGACTGGTCCCAAAGTTTCAGATCATTGAGCCAACAAACTGGGATTCGGGGCCACAGGGAGAGAGCCTCGAGGAGGGAAAAAGCAGGATGATGGGCCCAAATGATATTACAACAGACTGGGCGTTTGCCTTCCACATGGCGGATCCGGGTTCAATCCCCGGTACCCCATAGCATGGAGCACCACCAGGAGTGAATCCTGAGATCCTGAGTGCAGAGCCAGGAAGAACTCCTTGAGCATCACAGGGTATGACCCAAAAAGTCAAAAGGGGGGAAAAAAAGGAAAGAAATAAACAGGAGAGGCTGGAGCAATAGCACAGCAGGTAGGGCGTTTGCCTTGCACGCGGCCAACCCGGGTTCAATTTCCAGCATCCCATAGGGTCCCCTGAGCACCGCCAGGACTAATTCCTGAGTGCATGAGCCAGGAGTAATCCCTATGTGTCGCTGGGTGTGACCCCCCCCCCCAAAAAAAAAGACAGAAGAAGCAGGATATGAAGAAGGTCTTTGTTGCCAGGCTAATGAACTTCAGCTGCATTCTATTTGTTTGGTTTGGGGGCCACGCCCAGCTGAGGGCTTTCCCCTGGCTCTGTGCCTAGGAATCTCCCAGCCGACTTGGGGTATCATAAGGGATGCTGGGAAGTGAACCTGGGTTGGCCGCATGCAAGGCAAGTGCCCTCCCCCACTGTGCTCTCTCCAGCCCCTCCACGGCATGGAAAGGCAGAGGGAGACGCCAGCCAGGTGGTTCTGGCTGAGGCCACTCTGCCTGTGGCGACTCTGCCTGTGGCAGACTCTGCCTGCGGCAAAAGGGCAGAGGAGCAAGGCCGGGAGGGGTCTCAGCGACATAGCCCTGGGGAAGATGGTGGCCGATGCTTGAGATGGGCTCAAGGAAGGATGACCTTCCCTGCCGTCGAGCCCAGAGGAGAGGAGGACCTCCAGGGAAGACCAGGAGCTCCCTGCAACAGTGAGGCCGCAGAGCAGCAAAAGAGAGGACGAAGGATGGGTCCAAGTTAACCACAGTGTCGATCTTGGCACAAAGAAAACTTGTCTGGGGCCAAAGTGATAGGACAGTGGGGAAGGAACTTGCCTGGGTTCGATTCCAGCATCCCATAGAGTCCCCCCCAAGCATTGCAGGAGTAATTCCTGAGTGCAGAGCCAGGACTGACCCCTGAGCATCGCGGGGTGTGGATGCCGCCCCCCACCCCCCAAAAAGTAAACCTTCAGTCTGAACCAGGCATCGAGCCAGACCCTTTACATAAACCACCGCACACAGTGACCCCAACAACCTTTGACGTCAAAAGACGCCTCCCACTGAAGCAGAAAATCCAAATGGACCCAGTGGCCGAAGTCCACTGGCCAAGAACCTCCCGCTTCTCCCCGCCTTCCCCAGACTGAACTTCCGGGGACACCTCCACCTGTTTTGAGTTTTCTGTTATTTTCATCAACTCTGAAGCCCCATCCCAAGCCTTCTCAAGTCACGCATGATTCAGTCCCCCTTGCCCTATTATCAAAATCATATATATATATATATACACATATATATATATATATTTGCTTTTTGGGTGACACCCAGCAATGCTCAGGGGGTACTCCTGGCTTTGCATTCAAGAATTACTCCTGGCAGTGCTTGGGGTGCCATATGGGATACTGGGGATCGAACTTGGGGTCAGCTGCGTGCAAGGCAAACGCCCTACCTGTTGTGCTATCACTCCAGCCCCCATTTTTATATATTTCAGAGCAGGACATGTTCTGGGTTTGTTTTATTTTGAGGGCCACCCTCTGTGGTGCTCAACAATCACTCCTGGCTATGCTTGGGACCCTATAGGGTGCCGGGGATCGAACCCAGATAGGTTATGTTCAAGGCAAGCACCTTCCCTGCTGTCCCATTGCTCCGATCCCCAACTGAGCCGTCCTGATTCTATTTATTTCAGCCGACTAAGGCTGTTTACCTGGATACCGATATTCATGCTCTCCAGAAACTCATCTTTCCTTTGGGGGGTTGGGGGGAGCGCACCCAGTGATGCTCAGGGCTTGCTTCTGGCTCTGCACTCAGGGATCGCTCCTGGCAGGGCTTGGGGGACCCTATCGGGTGCTGGGAATTGAACCCGGCTCAGCCGCATGCAAGGCCAGCGCCCTCCCCGCTGTGCTCTCCTCCAGCCCCACACACTTATCCTCCATCACTTGATGCCACCATGTCCCTGTCACGTCCTCTCCAGACCGGCTGTTTTTCAGAGCCAGGACACAGTCAAACATTACCCTGAACTCGCTCGTCCTGCCCTTCCGTCTCCTTGGGTTGGGGCCAGCCTCCTGCCTTGCTCTTTCATAACACAGAGCAGGGCAGCTCTTCTCTCCACAGGCCCCTAAGTGGGCTGTTGAATCTTTTTAATGTCTTTTTTCTCTTTTTTTTTTTACTTTTTGGGTCACACCTGGAGATGTACAGGGGTTACTCCTGGCTCTGTGCTCAGGAATTATTCCTAGCGGTGATCAGGGGACCATATAGGAAGTCGGGGATCAAACCTGGGTTGGCCCTGTGCAAGGCAAGCACCCTCCCAGTTGGGCTTTCACTGTGGCCCCCTAGATGAATGTTTTTTGTTTTTGTTTTTCTTTTTGGGTCATACCCAGCAATGCACAGAAGTTACTTGGCTCATGCACTAAGGGATTACTCCTGGCAGTGCTTGGGGGACCCTATGGGATGCTGGGAATCGAACCCTGGTCGGCCACGTGCAAGGTAAACGCCCTACCTGCTGGGCTATTGCTCCAGCCCCAAGGGCTATTGAATCTTTGTCCCGGGATGGCCGGGTGGGATCCTCTGGGCAAGAACACGGACTAGCAGTGACATGAGTGCAGCCATTACTGAAGCTATTGACCTCGCAGAGCAACAGTACAGTGGGGAGGGCATTTGCCTCGCACACAGCCCACCCGACTCGGATTCGACCCCTGCCATCCCAGGTACTCCCAGGTACCACCGGAAGTGATTCCTGAGTGTAGAGACGTGAATAACCCCTGAGCCTCGTCAGGTGTAGTCCCCTCCCCCCAAAAAAATAAAATAAAAGAAGACCCTGTCTATGAGGTGTCTCCCTTCCGATGGTTATTAGTAACTAAGAGTGAGGGCATGTGGTGCCACAGACCGCATATTCCATCTTGCACTCAGTGGTCAGGCCTCAGGTTGAGGGTCGGTTTAACTTTGGTTTAGGGGCCACGGGTGGTATGGCCACAGCTGGTGGCACCAAGGAACATATTTTCAGCTCACTCCCAGCCGTCCTTGGGGGACCAGGAATCGAACCCAGGCCTCCTTCACATAGAGAAATGCGCAGCTGATTGAGTTCTCTCTCCTCCGGGGTACCAGTCTTTCGTTTTTGGGCCACACGAGGGCTAGCTACTCCCTGTGTCATCTCTGGGGTCAGTCACTTCGGTGATTTTGGGGAGCCCCAGCAGTGCCAGGGATAGGGAACTCTGGGCTCATGCATAGTAATGCACTCCATTTCCCCCGAGGCATCTCCTTGCCATCCCCCCCCCCCCAAAGGCTGAAATGGTTCATGTCTGAATTCTTAGTAGAATAAAGAATGATTCCTTTCTATATTTTTCCCACTTAGGGGGCCACACCCAGCTTGCTCAGGGCTGACTCCTGGTTCTGTGCTCAGGGTCACTTCTGCCAGGGTTTGGGGAACCCCATGGGGTGTCAGGGATCAAACCCGGGTCGGCCACGTGCAAGGCCAGTGCCCTCCCCATTGGATGAAAGCTCTGGTCCGATTACTTTTTTTTTTTAAGTTTAGTTTTTGGATCACACCCAGCAATGCTTAGGGCTCACTCCTGACTCTGTGCTCAGGAATCCTGTGCTCAGGAATCACTCCTGGTGGTCCTTGGGGGACCATATGGGATGCTAGGGATCGAACCCACGAACCCAGGTCAGCTGTATGCAAGTCAAACGCCCTCCCCACTATGCTATTGCTCTTCCCTACTCCCCCCAACCCCCATTTCTTTCTATTTGAAGGATGGTTCCTTCCCTTCTCCCTTGCTTCTGTATTTTTCCCTATGAGCTTGGGACACTCTTTTATTTATTTATTTATTGCTTTTTGGATCATACCCCGCAATGCTCAGGGGTTACTCCTGGCTCTGCACTCAGTCAGGAATTACTCCTGGCAGTGCTTGGGGGACCGTGTGGGATGCTGGGAATCGAACCTGGATCAGCTGTGTGCAAGGCAAACGCCCTACCCGCTATACTATCGCTCCCGCCCCCGAGCTTGGGACACTTCCAAACCAAATTGTTGGGGCAGGGACCTGGTTTAAAGGGCTGGAGCACAGGATTTGTCTGTGGGAGTCTTCAATTCAATCCCCGGCACCACATGTTCCCTCAACACTGCCGGGAGTGGCCCTGAGCACCCCTCGGTATGCCCTCCCCCACATACAAAAAGAAATGGAAAAGGGGCCAGAGAGATAGCATAGTGGGTAAGGCATTTGCCCTGCCCATGGCAAGACGCGGCTTTAATTCTTGGTACCCCAGATGGCCTCCTGAGCATCACTTGGAGGGAGTAAAGCTCTGAGCACTGCCAGGCACAGCCCCCAAAGCCATCAAAATAATCAAGAAATAAATAGGGGGCCGGAGAGATAGTGCAGCAGGCGGGGTGCCTGCCTTGCCTGTGACCGACCCGGGTTCGAGCCCCGGCATCCCATAGTGTCCCCCAAGCAGCGCCAGGAGTGATTCCTGAGACAGAGCCAGGTGCGACTCCTCCAGACCATGGGGTGTAACCCCAAAACAAAAAAAAAAAGCGAATAGGCCATGCCATGCGGAACAGTTCAACCGACGTCCCACCCCTGCTTTTGCAGAGCACCTGCGGAGCTCCGTGATCGACCGCAAGGACTTGATTATCAAGAGGGTGAAGCCCAAGCCGCAGCAAGGTGACGACATCACTGTGCTGGATGTGGAGAAGCAGATCGGTGCGTTCCACCGGCGCCTGGTCCAGATCCTGGGCGAGCCCCTCGCGCCCCAGCTGCAGGACAAGGTCCACCTGCTGAAACTCCTGCTCTTCTACGCTGCCGACCTGAACCCGGACCCTGAGCCCGCGGCCCCCCGCACCCGGGGCGGCCTCCACACCACAGACGCCTCCTGAGTTCCTTCCAGCCCCACTGCCCCAAAGTTCGGATGCTTTGGAAAAAAGCAGCTTTGATGGGACCAAAGCGAGCGTACTCATCCGCAACTTCCTACAGTAAAGACCTTTTGTTCTCTTTTTCTTTTCTTTCTTTCTTTTTTTATAATCCTATCCTAGTCTCTTCCGGAACATGTCTTAAAGACACCAGGTGTATATATATATTTTTATTAAATTATTTATCAATGCTTTTTTTTTTTGGAGGGGGGGAACAGGCCCCAAACTATGCACACTCTTTACCATTGCCATCCAGATGTGAAAAAAATAATTAAAAAGCCATCAACGTCACTGCAAAAGCATCCAAGCTGCCTCAGTAAGATGGGGAGCACTAGATCTCCTTCATGGGGAACAAAAGGGGGAGGCCGGAGCGATAGCACAGCGGGTAGGGCATTTGCCTTGCACGCGGCCGACCCGGGTTCAATCCCCAGCATCCCATATGGTCCCCCAAACACCGCCAGGAGTAATTCCTGAGTGCAGAGCCAGGAATAACCCCTGAGCATCGTTGGGTATGACCCAAAAAGCAAAAAAAAAAAAAAAAAAAAGGCAAAGCCGC
>JAOXYA010485796.1:0-15832 GCA_028565675.1 Sorex palustris | reverse complement strand
CTCCTGGTTCTGATCATGTGACAAAATGGATGCAAGGAATTGAATCTGGGTTGGCACATGCAAATCAAGCATCTTACCAGCTGTACTATCTCTTCAGCCCCAAATATTGTAAGAGTTTTAAGATTCAGAATTAGGGAACCTCTAGGACTCAATTTCTGAATGAATAGTTAATACAGCAAAACAAATTAACATTTTTTGTTAATTAAGTTACAAGTATCTCAATTCCTACACTACCTGTTTTACAATTTTAACCTTCTACCCAATTTTATAAGACAAATTTACTAGTTTTTACAGTGCATTTTTTTCTGGGAATCTATGAGATTCATAAGCAATTTTGTTCTTCTATGTCTAGAATTATAGTTGTACTTGCATAGATGGATGCGACTTGCTGAAAATCTAAGGCATAAAGAAGAACTTACTGAACTATTCTCCTTGTGTCTCAAAAATTCCTGAAGTACCTTTCTGTTTTGAGCCAGCTCTGTTTAGGGCTTCCATTTTGCTGTGTTCTCAGAGATCCATTCCAGTTTAGGTATTGAACTGGGTTCAGTGGAATGTGATGCAAGCATCTTGTCCTGTCTAGTATGTCTCTGGCCCCATCCTGTAGCTCCTTTTTATACATGAAGTTATAACAAAGTTTCTCCAATTATTAGTATATCTAGGAACCTCTAAAATTTTAGGAAGGAATATAGATTCCCACTCCTTGTTCATAATGTACTGATTTGATAGTTTTAGTGTTTAGTTCCCTGACATGTTTGCTATTTTAGTCCCAGGTCATTTCTCATGGAGATGTGATTTACTTCACATTTTTAGAGGTTATTTTTAGGATTTAATTTTGTGTTCCTGAAGCTGATTGATTACAGTCAGTGCCCAGATTTTTCATCTTTCATTTTTCTGAATCATACCGGGGCTCTCTGGGCACGCGCGCGTGTCTCGGCGTATCCCTTAAGCACGCGCGGGGGTTTCAGGGTATCCTTTTGGGCAAGCGCGCGCCTCTAGAGGGGGCCTTGGGCATGCGGACGCGTCTCGGGGGACCCCTTGGGCACGCGTGGAGGTCTCGGTGAGCGCGCGTGGATGGCCATGGTGCCCTGTGCGCGCGTGGCTGGCCTGTGTGCATCCGGTGCACGCGCCCGCGTGTCGCTGTCTCCACCCCCACCCAACCCCCAGACCCAGAGGAAGAATCCCGAGCCGGGCTGCAGTGACGGGTGTGCAGAAAGGCGCGCCCCCGGCTGGACACTTGGCCGGGGCGCCCCGCGGTCTCCGGGAACCCACGGGCCGAGGCCCCGCGCCTCCTCCCTGGATCCCTAAAGATCTAGCCTCTCTCAACCCCCCTGTGATCTATTCGGATCCCCTCCTTTAGCCCCGTGGGGAGAAGCATTCGCTCACTGGCTATTTCTTGGATGTCCAGCTTCCAATTGGTACTTGCGTACTGTGGAAGGTCTTTGGCGCGCGGGTGGGCGCAAGGATCAGGAGAAAGGGGACTCTGCAGGTCTAGGATTCGGGTCTCGACGCGGGTCTCTCTCAGATGCAGGCGTTGGGGAAAAGCGCACCCGAGCCCCAGACATCCACCAGGCATCCCCGGGGCGCGCGTCTCAGCAAAGCAAATTCATCCCTGGAGTTTTCAGAAAAAAGTTAACTCCCAGAGCTGGGGGCGGGGACCATGATTTCCGGCTGTCTGGTCTTTCTCCACCCCCCCATTGCCCAGCCCCTGGGGTATGTGAGTTGTTGTTGTTGTTGTTCTGGGTAGTGTTGCTGGGGGTCACACTTGCAGTGTTCCGGAACTACTCCAGGTAAATTTCTCAAGCTTCGTTGTTTTGGTTTGGTTGAGGGGCCGCCCCTGGCGATGCCCAGGGCTCACTCCGGGCTCTGTGCTCAGGAGTCACTCCTGACGGTGCTTGGGGGACCTTGAGGGATGTGGGAGATCAAACCCCAGTTGGCGTGGGCCAGGCAATTCAGGTTAATTCCTGGGGAGCAGGGGCAGGGGGCTGCGACCCCCGTCTCTCCCCCCATGCAGAGTCTGAGCTGCCTCCCTTTGTCCAGGGTCCCGCAGGGCCTCCCCACTCCTTCTCAGTGGTAAAGGCTGGTAGCACGTTTGTTTTGATATTTGGGTTTGCTGCTCAGGGCTTCCTCCTGCCTCTGTGAGCAGGGCACCATATGGGATGCAGAGGAATCGAACCTGGGTCAGCGACGCGCGAGGAAAAAACCTTATCCGCTGTCCTATGGCTCTAGCCCTGCTTTCAGTTGATTTCTGTGTCTGAGTATCATAATTTCCAATAGTGCTGCTGCACTATTATACACAGTTATATACAGTTATACACAGTTACGTTAATCTTTCCACCAGGGTGTCAAGACTCCACCATCGGGGGCCAGAGAGAGGGTCCATTGGGTAGGGCACTTGCCTTGAATGCAGCAGACGTGGGTTCGATTCCCGGCATCCCATAGGGTCCCCTGAGCACCGCCAGGAGTAATTACTGAGTGCAGAGCCGGGAGTCAGCCCTGAGCATCGCCAGGTGTGACCCCCCCCTCCCAAACTAAAACAAAAATATCTCGCCACCACTGATCTGTGATCAGACCTCAGTTTTTGCGTTAGAATTGTCTAATCCCGTCATTTCCTTACACTCCGCAAAGGAACAAGCTCATGAGATAGATTTCTCTTTTCCTTTCTATCCACTGCACTTGCATGACACTCTCCAACTCCACTCAAGAATTGAGCTTTTGGGGCTGGAGCGATAGCACAGCGGGTAGGGCATTTGCCTTGCACGCGGCCAACCTGGGTTCGATTCCCGGCATCCCATAGTGTCCCCTGAGCACTGCCAGGAGTGATTCCTGAGTGCAGAGTCGGGAGTCAGTCCTGAGTATTGCCGGGTGGGACCCAAAAAAGCAATCAATCAGTCAATCAAGAGTGATGAACCAGGGACCTGGGCAATAGCACAGCGGGGAGGGCGTTGGCCTGGCACGCGGCTGACCCGGGTTCAATCCCCGGCATCCCATAGGGTCCCCCGAGCACCGCCAGGAGTGATTCCTGAGTGCAGAGCCAGGAGTCAGCCCTGAACATCAGCAGGTGTGACCCCCCCAAAAAAGCCAAAACAAAAAAAGGAAAAGAAAATTAAAGTTAAAGGGCCTGTCACCACACCACCCCCCTCCCCTACTCATTAGGACACTTTTGAAACACTGGGAAACTGAATTGTAACAGCCTGAACCAAATGA
Organism: Sorex palustris; assembly: GCA_028565675.1. Taxonomy (NCBI): domain Eukaryota; kingdom Metazoa; phylum Chordata; class Mammalia; order Eulipotyphla; family Soricidae; genus Sorex; species Sorex palustris. Next base: position 12,628 of record JAOXYA010485796.1, on the reverse strand, counting down.
TTCAATCCCAGGGACCATCTAAATGAGTGAAGTGACACAACTTGCCTGCTGACCCAGAAGACTATCCAGCTTACTTAAGGACATTAGTTCACCTGTTAACACGCAAGGCGTTTGCCTTGCACACGGTCAACCAGGGTTCGATACTCAGGACTCCATATGGGCCCCCCAACCAATTCCCAGGACTAATTCCCAAGGGCAGAGCCAGGAGTAGCACCACCAGGTGTGGTCTAAGAACAAAAAACCAAATAGTTGTTGAGGGAAGAGAGTGCCAACTGGAGGCAGTGCCATGCTCAGGGAGGCGCCCCCTCACCTCCCACCCCAGGGAGGCGGCGGGGCGGGGGGGAGAGCGTCTCTCCCCAGGGTCGGAAACTCCTGCACCTCCGCTTGGGTCACGCGTTACAGTGAGATGGTAAAAACCCATGTCAAAGCATCACTGTGTCTGTAGGGACCCTTTGGCTAGTAGGGCAGAGAGGGTGCCTGCCTTGCACATGGCCGACCCCACGCAGCCCAGGCACCCCGGGCTGTGAGTCTGGGGAATCAGATCACGTGGCTCCACTAAAAAGTGATCCCCCATCTGCTCCATGCATTGGGGTCTTCCTACCCACAGACACGGTGGCCAAGTTCAACTTGCTTCACTGCAGCAACAGTGATGTGGACTAGTTAGGGTTGAGATGGTCACTGTCTCTTAGAGCACCTTATTGCCTGCGATATTCTCAGGCTGTGGTCGGAAGCAAAAGCACAGACCAGTATGAATTTCTGTTCTCTTCGGCTGGTCAGGGGGAAACTGGAGGGGGGGAGAAGGAAGCGCCAGACCCAGGGATTCTCGGTGTGATTCTGGGTCTCCTCATCATGCACTAACTCACAATACTTTACACTGTCAACCTCTGTGCCCTAACCTGACCACGCACTCTTGATTAGAATTTATACTCAGGAACTCTACAGTTAATCCCAACAATAGTAAAGTCAAGGGCTGGAGTGACAGCACAGCGGGGAGGGCGTTTGCCTGACATGCAGCCGACCCGGGTTCGATTCCCAGCATCCCAGAGGGTCCCCCAGCACCGCCAGGAGTGACTCCTGAGTGTAAAGCCAGGAGGAATCCCTGAGCACCGCCAAGTGTGACCCAAAAGGAAAAAAACGGTGTATCTTTGGTATCTTTAGTCTTCTTTCTGGTTTTTGAGCTATGGGCTATTTGTCTGTGTGCCACAGGGTAGATGTTTTAGTGGCAGCACATTTAGAAAGAATAACATGTCTGCAAACCATCACCATCTTAGCAAACAACAAATGTTCCTTTTCACAAAGTCCCCGTTTTTAAAAATGATTAAAATGATGCCCGGTTCTCTTCAGGGAGTTTACCCAGGCTACACATGGACAGGCGCCCCGGATGCTCCCTGGAACAGCCGAGGGGAGGGGCCGCTCTGAACAGTGAAGAGCCCCAAGTCATACCCAGAGAAAGCTGAACTGCCAAGTCCTGGGGCCATCCGTGCCCTGCTCACTTCTGCTCCCCAGCGTGTGTCTGATGCAAGTCTAGGCAAGTCTAGGCAGGCGTGGCATGCCTGGGTCATGCCCGCAACTACATGCTCACAGAGAAGTCTGATGACTGTGCAGGACTCAGCTGTCACCAGCGTCTGAGAAGTTCTCCTGAGAGAACACCCTGAGAGGCCCTGCCCGCTGCTGGAAGACGCGCCCAAGGTTGGACGGTGGCGCCCTCTAGTGCTGGACCCTTAGATTAGTGCAGATCAGAGCCCACGTACTTGCCCAGTGTTTGCTGCATAAGACAGACCCTTCGTGAATGGGCCCTGCCTCGATTTCCCCTCCACTTTCACCATACTCCAGTTCAACAATTCAGAATGACCACCCGCCTGTCTCACTGCAGGATTCCTCCTGACAGCTGAAGCATTATGCCATTATGTCTGTGGGGGTCTCCTATCTTGAGTATCTTTTGGAGCCTCGAGATAGACAAAACAGTCAGTGTCTCAAGGGCCGGGGCCAGAATGAGCTCAGCGGGCTCAGGCCCGAGTTCAGTCCCCAGTACTCAGTACTGCATGGACCCCTGAAGACCACTGGAGATTGAAAACATTTTCAGATGCTACATCAAGCGGCTTCTGAAATGCCAACGGCACTTAAAAACAACAGAAAAGGAAAGTTATTTTCTTAAACGTGTGCTATTACATCCATTTATATTGAGCTGAAACAAAATATGCATGTGACAGAAATTCCCAGTAACAGAAACTTAACCAAGGAACCGTAGTGCTGATTCTGACCTTCCTCATCAGCCCAAACTGTCAAAACTGCCCTTCCCAACAGCCGTTCCTTCCTTCCTCCTTTTCCTAGTGGTAAAATCTTCCAGAATGGAGACTGGAACAATAATAGCACAGCGGGGAGGGCGTTTGTCTTGCACGCGGCCGAGCCAGGTTCGAGTCCCAGCATCCCATAGGGTCCCCCGAGCACCACCAGGAGTAATTCTTGAGTGCAGAACCAGGAGGAACCCCTGAGCATGACCAGGTGGGACCCAAAAAGAAAAAAAAAACCTGCCAGAATGTAAACATGTCGGGTTACTGAGATAACAGATGAGTCAAGGGGCAGCAGCATGAGAGTGACCCCACCCTGCCCCAGCCCAGAGCTCCTGGGAGCCCCACACACATGCCAGTGGCAGAAAGTACTAGTTAGCAGCTGAGGTGCTCATGACCCCAGCAAACATGACTCACACACACTCTCACCTGAGTCAGAGAAGCCTGGAGGTCTGACCCTGGGCACACAGGCCCGAAGCAAGCAGGGGCTCTGGCAGCTGGCTCCAGCAATCTGTCAGCCTTCTAGCCAAATTCCCCATCCCCACCCCCCGCCCCATAAAGTCAGACACAGTTGCAGGGACCACATTCTCGTACCAATCCTATGAATATACACGCTACCTATTTACAGTGTGTTAGGTTGGACAAAAAGCTCGTGTTACCAAAAAATCAAATAGGGAAGTGAATTATGTGAAGAATGCATGAAGCCTATTTTTTTTTCCGAATCTCTAAAATAAAAGCTTCTGCTTTTCACAAATACCAAAAAAAAAAAAGCCGGTGGTGAGAAAGCAGAGGTTACTAAATAAACTGATTTGAAAGGAAAGTTGACTTCTGCAAAAGGGCTTTCATGGTTTTATCTGCATTGCTGCAGAGCTGCCCATGGGAGCCGTCGCAGGGGGGTCTGGTACGGGAAGGCAAGCTGTTATCTTCCAAGGAACAGACAGGGGTGCACTGGGCACATGCAGAGAAACTCGGGCTTACTTCAGGTTCTGTATTTTGGGCGAGAGAAAAACCAAGAGACCACAAAACAGCTGGACGCCCTGGCCACGAGTGGTCAGAAAGCATATTCCCACCGCCACCGAGTACCAAAACCCCCGATTTCTTGGGGAGGCAGGTGACAAGCCCGGACACCTCCTACGGGTCTGCCCGGGGTCCGGACTTGTCTCTGCCCAGCTTGTCCTGCCCTAACTAGACAGCGGAGCAGCGAGAGGGTGACGCCACCTTTTCTCTTATGACTCTCAGGAGCATCCTTAAGGGCCTCGGGATGCTACATTGGAGCCAGGCCAGGGAGATAGCAGGCATCTCGGGGTGTGGGGTGGGGGTTGGAAGAGGGAGATAACGTCTCACCCCAGCACGTGAGCAGGCTCCCCTGACAGCTCGGCAGCGCCCACGTCATAGCGAGGGGCAGGAGGGTTGCTCTCTGCAGACCTTTCTCTGCCTTCCCCCGGAGAGAAGGCACTGGCACTGCATTCTTGGCAAGAAGAGAGGGAACAGCCCGGGAACGGTGGCCCTGCGAGGGCAGCCCAGGGGGTGTTGGAGTAGCCGGCCCCTTACCTGGGAGGCGGAGAGCTGCAGGCAGACGTAGATGAGACACAACAACAGCCCCAGCCACTGAGCCAGGGACGCCGCCAGCAGCAGCCTGGTCCTCAGGACGCCCTGCCTGGGTGCACCGTCCACATTCCCCTCCCGCGGCGGGAGCCCGTCCATCCTTCACGCGCTGGGTGCAGGCAGGCTAACGGCTGCACCCCGGGGGGAACCCAGGCGGGGACCGGCCTCTTCCCCTTGGGCCAGGAGGCGAAGGCGGAGGACGCCTCTGAGCCCGGGAACGGTGACAGTGGCGATTGAAAAGGGCAGAGCGGACTCTCCACTTTAATGCGGCAGCCTTGCAGGCAGGCGGGGGACTTCTCTGTGACTAATCTGAATTTCCCCTTTACTGTCTTTTTTTTCCTCTGGGCAAACAGGGAGTTGTTTTTGTGGCATTCCAGTTCTGATTTGAGTGACTGTGACCTGCCAGTCATAAATGTATATATCTGGTTTTCTAAATTTCTCACTGCGCCAGTAACTAAAACGCTGGGTCACTTGGGGCCCGTGGATGAACGACCTCCTCTATCCCTCCCCTGACATGACTTCATCACGACGACGGGACTCCAGGACAGTGCAGACTGCCATCCCAGGGAACACAGAGCAGTCTTGAGATAGTTGCCTCGGGGGGGGGGGGGGGGTGAGCCCTCCTCAGCTACCCTGCAGTTACCACAGAGAACAGCCCTCTTCTATCTTCCTCACACAGTTCTTTTCACCCCTTTATTTATTTGCGGGGGAGGGAGGGGTTCTGGTGCCATCATCAAAGGTCACACGCATGGTGAAGGTGTCAGTGGTCAGATGGCTTCGGGGTGGCCTGGGGCTCTAGTCTCATCCCTGTGTCCCGGTCTGACTAGACCCCCACACACTGTAGTATAAACCAGCAGATTTGTGCCAACCTGGAAGGGGAGGCTACGAGGTTGAATCTTTTTCACTAACAGAAACTCCTGAATTGCTGAAAGAAGGGATGACATTAGACATCACTTTGCTTGAGGCCAGCCCGCTGCCTGCAGGGGGGGGGGGGGGCGGTGACGACCAGAGAGAATTCGATCTCGGCGTTGCTGTGTGCAGTGAAAATATTTTTAATAACGCAAGATGCTATGTGCAGTAAAAAAAAAAATTGAAAACATGACACAAATGTGTAAGCAAATGATGGGAGTCTCTGGGCTGAGCCTCTCGTCACCCAGACTTCACTACTGTCAACATTAATATTTAGAAATCTATTTGAGCTCAGATGGGGACACAGTTGTCCAGCACAGAGCAGCCAACATGCACCTGCGTGCTCTCTCTCTCTCTCTCTCTCTCTCTCTCTCTCTCTCGCTCGCTCTCTTTCTCATTCTCTGCCCCCCCCCAACTCCAGCCAGTGGCTGTTCATTCCTAGACATGTCGAGGACATGTTCTGTCCCCCTTGGGGCCGTCCCGGGGACAGTGGCCAGAGAAGGCAGCTCAGGGCAGTGAACGATCTCAACCCTCACGATCCTCTTTCCCTTCGTCGCCGCAGCCCAGGCCTTAGAATGTGACTCCGCAAACCGTCCTGACGCTCCCCTTGAGTGGCCCTCCCTCGGACCCCTGTGTGGTGACCGCCAGCTGTCTCTCCTGCCGCCTCCCCTCTGAGCTTCACTCTCAGCTCTGATGGCCCCTTGCACCCCGTGACGATCACCACACGTCCCGGGGCCCCTAGGCGCCAATCTCTTCAGACACTTGGGAAGCCACTCAGTAGACCGGCAGGTTCCTCCCAAGCCTTGTCTCCCTTTATTTCCTGACCCTAAGGGGGCTCCCTCAGCTACCCCGACCCCCAGTCTAACCACTGAAACTCTGCACAGTGCATCTGCACATCCACGGAGAGCTGCTTGCACAGTGAGTGAGCTTGCAGTGTTGCAGAAGAGAGTTCAAACCCTGAAGGGAGGCTGCTCGGGGGAACTGTGGCATCCAAGCTTCCACGGGTGCCCTCCGTGACGCTCCCCTACTGTCTGCTAAAGGTTCTTGCACAGGGGATGGAGTGACAGCACAGCCGGGCGGGCGTTTGCCTTGCACGAGGCTGACCCGGGTTCGATCCCTGGCATCCCATAGGGTCCCCTGAGCACCGCTAGGAGTCATTCCTGAGTGCATGAGCCAGGAGGAACCCCTGAGCATCACCGGCTGTGACCCAAAAAGAAAAAAAAAGGTTCTTACACAGTTTCCTTTCCAAGAGCAGAAGCCTTTCCCGGGCTCCCCAGGGACACTGCAGGCGCCCCAAGGAAACCGGGATTCAGAAAGAATTTCCAGAATCTCTGGCAGCAGGGCTGAAAAGTGCGATTTTTAGGCCCAGGACAGAATGAGAGTCGAACAGAGCTGGCAATGGCACTGCTCCCGACAGCTGGACTTTGATCTCTGCTGTCAGCAATTAGCAGCCCTCAACTGTTAGAGTTCACTGAAACCGGATGTGCACCAGGACTTCAAAAGCAAACTGCAGTTCTCTGATATTCCACCGGGCTTTCAGCCCTTCACTGTCACCCTCTCTTGTTCCGACGCCCATTTTCCCTTTCATGGTTATCTTGAACCAACCACCGGTTCACCACACCGGGGTTGCCCTCTCACCCGGCCGCACCCCTCCTGCAGGGAAGCTGCCTCCAGATCAGGCCCTGATCCCCTCTTGCTCTGAGAACCTTCTCTGCCTTGTGCCGACACCTGGTCTTCCCAAGAGAAGCTTCAAGGAGACAGGAAGAAACAGAAAGTAGCTGGAAGGAAGAAAATGGGTGACTCATTCCAGAATGCAGTGCTGCCACCCCGTTGCAGGTGTTCAGACCCCTGTGATTGACTATGAGATAAGGAGAAAGGGAACAAGAAATTAACTGCCCTTGATCAGATTCCAGATAACCCTAGCCCTGTCGGGCTTGTTGTTGTTGGCCATTTATCCACCCATAAACGTGCAGGCTTCTTTGTGGTGTGTCTTCTTTTTGGTGGTGGTGGGGGGGTAGTCACACCCAGCGATGCTCAGGGGTTCCTCCTGGCTCTGCACTCAGGAACTACTCATGGCGGTGCTTGGGGGACCCTATGGGATGCCAGGGATCGAACCCGGGTCAGCCGCGTGCAAGACAAACGCCCTACCTACTGTGCTATTGCTCCAGCCCCGATGTGTCCTTTCTTGTAGCGTTCACTTGTACAAACCCTGCACCTCTGTTCTGATGGGTGAGGGATCCCTCCAGACTCCCTGCCTTCCAGATTCAGAATAACGCCTGACTAGGCAAAAGACACACGTCTGAACTGACCAAAGAGGAAACAGCCCCACTCCTAAGGAGACCGGCCAGAGAGCCGGTACAGGGATCAAGGGGCCACCGTGCGTGTGACCAGCCAACACCAGGTGGAGCCTTGCCTCCACAGACTCCCCATGCCCCAGCAGGGATGACCACTCAAGAGGGGCAGGGTCGGGGCCATAGCACAGCGGGTAGGACGTTTGCCTTGCACACGGCCGACCTGGGTTCGATTCCCAGCATCCCATAGGATCCCCTGAGCACCGCCAGGAGTGATTCCTGAGCGCAGAGCCAGGGGGAACCCCTGAGAATCTCCGGGTATGACCCAAAAAGCAAAAAAAAAAAAATGAGGGGCAGAGTCCATCCCAGCTGGGGTGAGTGATGCCCCGAGGATTCTTGTGGGCCTCAGAAGTGTCACTCTGGGGGGACAGGGGACCCATCTCAGCGATTCTCAGCAAACCAGGGCAGTTTCTGCTGGTCCCTTCAAGAGATCTTCCCTTTCATTTGAGAGCAGGCTATTCTCTGTGGCCACAGTTCACCACACACCCCCAGTGGAGAAGGGCTAAGGGCAGGCACCCAGGCCGTTGTGCAGTTCCTTCTCCACCTGGTGAAGTGCTCTCTTCGCCTCATGCCCTGGTCGCATGGACTCTTCAGTCAATTATCTAAGCTGAGGAGAATTTTGAAAGGTGCCGGGGGAAGTCAGCAGATAACTAGCTGGGGTCATACTCAGCTGTCCTCAGGGACCACACTCAAAGCGACACCCTTAGCTCCTGCAGAAGACTTAAACCTTGCTTTTCATATTTTCGTCTTCCCTTAGACACTAAAAGGCCGTTAGAGGAGTTTTGTTTTGTTTTGTTTTGTTTTCATAAACTTACATGCTACCGCCGGCCATTATTATTTTGATTTGTTCTTGTTACAGTCATTGTTTTTATTTAACCACATATATAATGAGTGCTTCTGCACTCACCATTTCTTTTTAGCAATTCAGACTTTCCACTGAAAGGACTGACTTGCGGTTGTAAATTCTCAGGGGAGAATTTTTTCCCCTTCCACTTAAAAACTAAGGCTAAACCAGACAAGCTTCCTTCTGCATCTTTTTTACAGGGCAGTTTCAACGATCAGGCCCCAGATTTGGGGGGGGTCCCCTTATTAAATCCCTGGTTTGGGCCAACCAAAAGGTTTTATTCTAAGTCCTGTTCATCCAAAATTTCAATGTAACTGCAGTGTGTGGGGTAACCTCAAATGCAGTCTACGGCTCTCTTGTCTTTAAAGGACCCTGGACTCCCAACAGAAGATTATTCTTTGGATTCCCAAAAGAAGGACAGAGTTTCTGCGAACGCTGATGGTGAGCATTTTTTTCATTTTCCTTAATAATCGCAAAAACAGCTGATGGTCCCCGAGCAGTTCTCTAAGCAAGTGCAGTTAGTACACGCACCACAAATCTGAGTCTTCTCATCCCACACCACTGAAAATCGAGACCCAAGAACCCAGCTCCTGGGCCCGTTGATGACCCGATGCCAGAAGGTCCAGCGAAGGCAGCACTCTGGGGCTGAGGGACTCAGAGACTCCCGTCTCCTGCGCTGGGGTTACAGATCAGAGAGCTACGGCCGATAGGATGCAACCCGGAGGAGGAGGCCAAGGCTACGCGACAGGGCTCAGTGTAAAGTTCCTGCACTGTCTCTGTTTTCCATCCCCCCACATGGCAAAACAAACAAAAACAAATTGACTTCCAGTATCTTGCAGACCAGGATACAAAAGCACTATTGATAGAACATTCCAGACCAAAGGACATGTAACAGGGCAAAATCCAGTACTGCAGTAAAATCTTCCTGCCTCCCCAGGTGAGCTGGGTCAGCCTTCCACGGATGCCTCAGCAGGGCAGGGAAATGGCTCAGGTATCAGGGCACAAACACCCCCAGCGTGGCAGGGGCCTCGCAGGCCCAGGTAGCCTTGGATTTCTGGGCACGCCCCGGTGTCCTGAAGGCCACCAGAGACCCTACCTGGGAGCACTGAGCCCAAGTGCAATTAAAAGAGGATGAGCAAAGGTCTGTTCTCAAGCAGAGGGTTTCCTGCTTTCTAAACCCAGAGACCCGTCTTCACGTGGCCCTAATTTCTGGCATCGGGACTGGAGCAATAGCACAGCGGGTGGGGCATTTGCCTTGCACGTGGCCGACCTGGGTTCGATTCCCAGCATCCCATAGGGTCCCCCAAGCACCGCCAGAAGTGATTCCTGAGTGCAGAGCCAGGAGTCAGCCCTGAGCATGGGCTGGGTATGACTCAAAGAAAAAAAAAGTTCTGGCGTCATCCTGCAGACGTGTAAGAGGGAACCAGGGTCCCCACTGTGTCCGCTGGGATGCGACGCTGCGAATCCACGACCAGCCAAGGAAAGGAACTGCTTGCGTGTGCTCAGGGAGTTGGAGGCTCGGGTCTCACTGGATGCCACAGCTGTGAGTTTCTGTGTCTGGATCACAGAGGCGCGCACGTCGCCTCGTGTCTGTCTGCACCGAGAGCTGCCGAGAGTGCAGAATCCGCTGCCTTGCAAATGACAGTAAGAAATCACCGGTTTCCCCCCTCCGGCCCTGTTCACGGCCTGTCTTTCCCACAGCCTGTACCACACGCCCTGGGTCTTGACACAACTGACACAACGTGGTTTTGTACCGTTTGGTTCTCTGGACGAAGCCCTTTGGCTCTGAAGGGGCAACCATTGATGCCGCAGCAGAATAAAGGTATCGGGGCCATCCCACCCTTTCTCATGGGAGGGGGCAGGTACTTAAACCCCACTTAAGTCGGTTCCCTGCTCCTCCAGGCAGGCCTCCGGGATTGGTGCTTTTGCTCACTTCCTGATATGCCAGGCTCTTCTGTTCCTCTCTCCAACTCCGGTGCAAGGCTCACCGGTGAAGGTCAAAGTGACTAGGGGTCCAACAGAAGAAACTGGGGGTCCCTTCTTTGCTGGCAGCTTGGCTGGTCATACTCAGCAGTACTGGGGCACCCACACGTGCTGCCTGCCTGTCACCAGGGGCACCGTGAGGACAGGGCCAGTTCCAGGCCACAGTCACCCACACCCTCGCTCTGACTTTGGGGGCCTGCTTCCAGAGTCTCAAAGAAGGCAGAGGGAGATTAAAGGAACAGATTAGTGACCAAACGCTTCCTGGAGACCATCTGAAGCAGCAAAGTTATTAGAGGCTCATGGGGGGGGGGGGAGAAAAAAACCCAATTCATTCTTAGGAACGCGGCCTGAAAACAAAAAAGTATTATTTTTCCACCCAGGGTAGTCTAGATGGAAACTCTGCCGTCAAATATATTTTAAGCTTTCAGTAAAGCCAATTTAGCATAAAATAGGTCCAATTCTTTTAAAATTTTATAGCTCTAATTACAAAAACAAATCAAATTTCAGAGGTTACCCATACCTAAAATTGAAAGTGAGGTTTTACAAGGTTTTTAAACCTGCAAAGCAACCCTCTTAGCGAGTTTCAGATCACACTCATAGCCGTGCCTTCTCTTCCCACAGCGTGTGCAGTTCTGCAGTCCGGGGCTGTATTTCTGACTTCATTCTAAGGCTTCATTCAAACTGTTCCCAGCATTATGTCTCGTTGTTTTCCTCCTGAATGTGTTTGCCTTATTTTCTCTACAAAACAAAATGTAGACCTAACATTTAGTGAGAAAACAGTGTCTCCGATTTTTTTAATTTCACTGAGGTGCTTGTAGACTAGAGTTTTCGATAGAGTTGGAAAGGCAGCATCAGCCAAGACCATGGAACCATGAAAATTAACATTTTCCACTGTGTTGAAAGACTTCCGATGTGGAGGAGGCCGGAGCGTAAGACCAGCCTCAGGCCTCTAGGTGCCAACCCCAAACCCACTACTGATTTCACAGACCAGTGACCTTTCTGCATGCATCTTGCTTTGAGCCTGCAGGAAATCAAAGAGCCGAATGCCTCACTGTTTTTTTTTTCCCCAGCAACCATCTGTTGCAAAATATTGCAAAAAAAAATTGATTGTCACATCATCCAGTGAAAGCACTGAGATTTTTGGTCTTCTGGCTATCAGCAAATATGAGATGTCTCTCGGGTTCCGATCCTGGGGCACTAATTAGCTACTAAGCACGGTAGCTATTTGTGATCAGAAGCTCTGACTGTATTAAGGTGACGGACACACAAGCAGTGCTCCCTGAAATCTTCTCAGGGAGGTTTACTGACTCTCGGAACTTTTTCTGAACCTCAGGTCTGGCTTTCCTCCATTAAACAATACTCAAGAGTTACTGATTCAGTTCCTAAATACTTTACTCTCTACTGCAGATACTCTCCCAGTGATGGAACAACTAAACAGATGCGTCTGAGAGTTCTGAAGGAACGGAAGCTCAGTGGGATGCTTAGGAGTAAACGGACCAACGGCCCAGGGGGGGAGCAGAAACTGCCCGCCTGGGCAGGACCTCCCGGGGCAGCTGGAGCTACAAACCCACAAATCACAGCTACGCTGAACTGGTTCATGGGCGATGGGCGGTGCAGGTCAAGTCTTAAGACACCGAGGCATCCCCCGTTTGCTGCAGTACATTCCTCATCCGAGTGTGTATTCCACAGATGCCCAGCCCACCCTGACCCCCCAGAGGTGGAAAGAAGTCAAGGGGAGAAGAGGAGGACGAGACGTAGAGGTAAACAGGCAGCAGGGCTTTGTTTAGACCTGTGACGGGAGTGAGGGGTAGAACCACAGGACAAACAGGTTCGGCAGAACTGAAATGATCCCTGAGTGGCAACTACTGGGACTTCGTAATGTGGCTGCTAGAGTGACAGGTGGCACAGGGATCAGGATGAGGACACGAGTGCAAGGAAGCTGACACTGGTGGGAGATTAGTGTTGGAACTCTGTATGCCTAAAACACAACTACCAGTAACTTTGCAAAGTCATGACTCTTTAATTTTTTTTTTAATCTTAAAACATCCTGGCAGAGTCTCCTGCCCCCGCGCCTGGCTGTCCTCGCCAGGGGGGCAGGTTGAGTTTACCTCCCTGCCCCGACCAGGGCTCCGGCAGTCAAAGACCTCCAGAACCAGCCACCACCATGCTGAGACCACTCTCCGCACGCATGAAGGTCCTGGCAGAGGAACAAAAGCACGCGGGTCCCGGGGCTGAGATCTCCAAGCCTGCTTGGATCGGGACTGAGCATCCTCCACCTAGATCCTCCAAATTCCAATAGGCAGGGGTCACACCCACCAACTGGCCCCCTGGTGCCATTAACCCCATCAACGGCCAAGACCCAGAGACTATACAACCCAGATCCCGGAATCTCACCTTATTAACTCATTTTTACTTTGGACAACCTGGCAGGCTACCGAATGTAACCTGCCCACACGGCAGAGTCTGGCAAACTCCCGTGGTGTGCCCAATATGCCAAATACCAGTAACAACGATGGGTCTCATTCTCCTAACCCTGGAAGAGCCTTGAATATGGCACTTTCTAAAAAATCTCAGGGCTAGGATGAAGGAGACGTTACTGGGGCCTGCTTGAGGCAATCGATGAACAACAGGATGGTCGTGATCGTGAT
>JAOXYA010485790.1:0-15833 GCA_028565675.1 Sorex palustris | reverse complement strand
AGGAGGATGAGAGCCTGGGGAGGAGGGGGAGGGTATAGGGGAGGAAGGGGAGGGCCTAGGGGAGGAGGCTGAGCTCCTGGGGAGGAGGGTGAGGGCCTGGAGAGGAGGGTGAGGGTCTAGGGGAGGAAGGGGTGGGCCTAGGGGGAGGAAAGTGAGAGCCTGGGGAGGAGGGGGAGGGTCTAGGGGAAGAAGGGTGAAGGCCTAGAGGAGGAGTGTGAGGGCCTGGGGAGGAGGGTGAGGGCCTAGGGGAGCAGGTTGAAGGCTAGGGGAGAAAGGAAAGGGTCTGGCGAAGAAGGGAGAGGGCCAGGGGAGGAAGGAGAGGGCCCGCGAGAGGAGGGACAGGGTTAGGGGAAGAAGGAAAGGTAAGTGGAGTCAAATGGGCAGAAGTGAGGATGAGGATGTGAACTGTCAGATATGCTGAGAGGGGCTGGAGAGACAGGACGTGGATGAAAGGGTTGGCTGTGGGTGGCCCACTCCAGCTTGATCCCAGACACTGTGCAGGGTCCCTAGAATGATCCCCAGGATCATTCCAGGAGTGATCCCTGAGCAGAGTCAGGAGGAAGCCCGGGGCACCACTGGGTGTGGCCTCCAAACATACAAAAACAAAACAAAATGTCATGAGATTGTAAAGGCCGGTCAGTCAGTCCCTGCTCTCCCTTGAACACGTGTCCTTGCTGGCTTGCTCTTCTCTGCTCTAGAGGAGCCCATGTTCTCTTCTGGACTCACCATTCCTCTCTTTCTCCCCGCTCACACCTTTCTAAGTAAACTTTGTTTAACCAAAACTATGCTGGAGGAGGGGGTGTGTGTGAGGGAACCCAGAATCCTGGCAGAGGGAAGTTGATCCTGGTGCTGGGATTGGAGCTGGACCATTGTATTCCTAAAACTCAGTTATGACTAACTTTGTAAATCATGTTGATTTCATCAAATAAAAGTTAAAAAATAAAAGATCTTGCTTCATTTAAGAGATAGTGTCTCGGGACTGGAGCAATAGCACAGCGGGTAGGGCACTTGCCTTTGCACGCGGCCAACCCGGGTTCGATTCCCAGCATCCCATATGGTCCCCTGAGCACCACCAGGGGTAATTCCTGAGCGCAGAGCGAGGAGTAACCCCTGTGCATTGCCGGGTGTGACCCAAAAAGAAAAAAAATAAATAAAAGAAAGTGTCTCTTAACAACAAGGTGGTCCTTGAGCAGTGCTGAGCAGAGAAAGGGGAAAGGAGCAGCCAAGAGGCTCCGACTGGAGGTCAAGTGGGGAGGAAATGAACCCAAAAGGTTGAAAAGGTGAACAGAGCAATGGGACGGTATCTGTTTGGAGTCACAAAGTCAAGGAAACGGTCTTGTGTCTGTCTGTGTGCATTTGGAGGCGGGAGAGATGCAAACACGGTTAAGTGATGATGGGAAGGATACGCGGGGTGGAGTTTGGTAACCTCAGAGCAAGAAGGCCTTTCTGCAAAGTATTTCTTGGCATTACTGAGCGACCTCTTTACAATGCTCTGCCGTGAAAGGTTGTAAACATATGTGAAGCAAGATAGATGCCGAGTCCGCGTGTACCTGGCATCCAGCTCTGAGAAGGTTCTGCTTGGGGTTATCTTGTTTCCCCTACACCCTGGGCAAGATTTGGAAGTAAAGTTCAGACATCTTGGTGCATAATTATCAAGCAATAGCTTAGTCATGTTTCCTTATGAGGTAAAAAACTTTTGTTTTTCAAATACAAACTACAGTATCTTTTATTTATTTATTTATTTATTTATTTTTGCTTTTTGGGTCACACCTGGCGATGCACAGGGATTACTCTGCACTCTGCTCATGCACTCAGGAATTACTCCTGGTGGTGCTCAGGGGACCATATGGGATGCTGGGAATCGAACCCGGGTTGGCCGCATACAAGGCAAATGCCCTACCCCCTGTACTATCACTCCAGCCCCTAAACCACAGTATCATGTACAAATGTTTTCTATTTATTTTGGGGGGGGTGGTTGGCCACACTCAACTGTGCTTAAGAGTCACTCCTGGCTCTGCTCAGAAATTACTCCTTGGTGGTGCTTGGAGGACCATATGTGATGCTGGGGATAGAATTGGGGTTGGCTGTGTGCAAGGCAAACACCCTACCCGCTGTCCTCTCTGGCCCCTGCATGTACACATTTTAAAAAGGTATAAGCCTGGGGCCCAGAGCCCCCAGGATAGGGGACTTTGCCTTCTTGCATGGGGCCAACCCAGGTTTAATCTCTGGGAACCCCATATGGCCTCCTGAGCATTGCCCTGAGCACAGAACCAGGGTTAGACAAGGCCTTAGTACAGTTGAGTGTGGCCCCCAAACCAAAAATACAAAGGAATAATCCCAGGGCTAGGAAATGGGTCAGTGGCTGAAGCACCTTCCCTACCAGTTCAAGGCTTCAAGATCTGTCCCTGGTACTGCCCACCTGGGCTGGCACGATCCTGGCAGCTCTGCTCTCTGCGATCCCTGGTGCTGTGAACCATTTCTGTCTACACTACAGACAAGTGTGTTCCAAATCTGTAACTAAAAAAGTAGGACCCTTGTCCAGCAACTCAAACACTACAATCAAACACATGTGTGTGCAAACCCTTCGTCACAAAAGCAAAGAGAGGGAAGTGGGAGTAAGTCACAATTCCTTACTATCAGTTTTTCTCACTGTTCCGGTTTCTAGATGTTGCATAAATAGTGGTGGGATGGTTAATAATTAGACTTAGGGATCAATTTTAGTCCATAACTGTGATTGGTTGTGTTTCAGGAGAGGGAGTATTGGGCCACATCCAGTGGTGCTCAGGACTCTCCATGCTCAGAAGAGGGGATTCATTCCTGCCAACTCCCCAGTATGAAGCATGACAGCCCTTGCACAACTTCTCTGCTGGCATCAGTATTTTTGGCTTTGTATGTTTTGTGTGCGTGTGTGTATGTGAACCCATTTATTGATCCTATAGGGTTCTCCGCGTCAATTTTACAGATTGACTTCTGAGTACCTGTGTTCCACCCTCCTTTGCTGATCTCTAAATTGACAGTTGGTCAAAAAAATAGATCCGAATCTATTGATCTGTGATTTTGATGCTTTTGATGTGCTTGCATTTGGATGTGTTTGGTTTTGATGTGTCTGCAAGATTGCCTCACTTGTATTTCATTCCTTTGCATTTCATCTTTATCTGTTCACGGTTTTCAATTTATTCTGCCCTTGGACTGAAAACCCAAGCCAAAGTAATTTAAGCAGGAAGAAAAGCCCTTCCACAATCAATGAGAAAAATGTTTCTGGGATTCTAGCAGACGTCGACACTTGAAGGGACAATATCCAGGGGAAACCGGGAGTGAGATTACAGAGGTGTAAAGCCAGTCCCGAGACACCCAAACGAACCTTCCTTCCCGTCTCATTGGCTGGGACTGTCACGTGCCCAGTATAAACTAATCACGGAGCAGGGAAAGCGACGACGCACTGTGATTGGCTCAGTCTCCCCGGGGCGTTATCAGTGTTGCAAGAAACCAACCTCCGGTATTTCAGTGTGTTGCTGGACTCTGTACCCCAGGCATAGAGTTGCTGGGGGTCATATTATTTTTGCATCTTTAAGGAAAGTGGTCATATTACTGTCCTAAAATTGTGGCGCCAAGATATACTTCGCAGGGGGCTGAAACAATAGCACAGCGGGTAGGGTGTTTGCCTTGCACACAGCTGACCCAGGTTCGAGTCCTAGCATCCCATATGGTCCCCTGAGCACCTGCAGGGGTAATTCCTCACTGCAGAGCCAGGAGTAACCCCTGTGCGTCGCCGGGTGTGACCCAAAAAGCAAAAAAGAAAAAGCACTGCACTGCTCTCCCATTGTTCATGGATTTACTTGAGTGGGCCCAGTAATGTCTCCATTGTGAGACTTGTTGTTACTGTGTTTGGCATATCGAATATGTCACAGGTAGCTTGCCAGGCTTTGCCATGTATGCGAGATACTCTCAGTAGCTTGCTGGGCTCTCTGAGAGGGGCGGAGGAATCGAACCCGGCTCTGCTGGGCCGGCCACGTGCAAGGCAAACGCCCTACTGCTGTGCTATCACTCCATAAGACGTATATTTTTCACATAGTCAATACAGGTTCAGTCCCTGCACTACATATGGTCCCCTGGTCTAGGAGTGACCTGAATATGCAGCTTGGAATAAAGCCCAAACACCACCAAACGTGGCCCAACACACACACACACACAAACAAACACACACACACACACTTCCTATTGCTATAGGTCAAGTCAGGCTATTTAGCCTTCATTCCTGAAAAAAAAATCAGAAAATTGATAAAGGTATAATTTGAGTGAATAAAGTCCATTCTTGATACCACTGACTCAATAATACATAACATTTAAATATTTTACCCAAAGTACTTGCTGATACAACAAATAAATGTAGGCTCTTACATTTTCACAAACTTTTTTTTTGTTTGAGGGCCATACTCAGCTGTGCTTAGGGCTACTCCTGGCTCGTGCCTAAAAATCACTCCTGGTGGTACTCAGGGGACCATCTGTGGTGCTGGGGATCAATCCTAACCCACTGTACTATTATCTCTAGCCCTTTTACAAACTTCAAATATTGGTTCAACTAATTATTTTTCTTCTTGTATAACAATTTAAAACTTAAAATTTTTTGGTCTAGTTGTTGGGGGAGTTAGTGTGGCTTTGTGGTGGCTGTTTCAGGGAGCTGGGAAGTGAACTGAGGGTCTCTTACACTTGAGGCCTGTGCCCCCGTGCAGGTGTATGTACTTGTGTATGTGCATGTGTGTATGCAGAAGAATTGGGCTCCCACAGCATGCCAGGCTGTGTGGGAAATATTAGGAGCCTCCAGATGATGCTCAGGTTCACTGGTACAAGATTGGACCTGGCACAGGACTCCCAGCAGTGCTGGTTGGAGGCAGATCTCTGCTGGGGTTTAAACTTGACCTAGAGTATGTAAGGCTTGTTCTGTAGCCCTTTGAACCCCATGTGTGTTTTGACACAATCGGTTATGATAGATTTTAACAGCTTCTACTTCTGACTGTGCTAAATTAATGTTTGTCTTAAACATATTTGAAGATATTTTCATCTGCTCTTGTTATGTGCAGACTCTTCATTGAGGCTAATCTTTCAATCACTTCCAGTTAAGCATTAGCTACTTGAATAAACAATAACCAGACAATATTGGCATTGACAATTCATCAAGAGCCAAGGAAAATCACTTAACATCATTTGCTTTTTTAAAAATTTTTTTTACTTTGCTTTTATGTCATTCTCAATGTCCTGAATTATTTGAGCAATTCTTCTTACCTAAGGCTAATTGTTTTAAACAAGTTTAATTTCTCGAGCAGTCATTGTGGCAGTTGCAATCAAATTGTTTCAATTAATTTCCCAGAGAGAACTTACTTTTTTTGCTTGGCTACCAAAACCTTTTTTTTTTTTTAAAGTCATTTTGGATGGCTTCTCTTTCATTTGTACTTTTATTGTTTAGTTCTGGCCACTCCCTCTTGTGCTTAGGGCCTACTCCTGGCTCCATACACAGGAATTATTCCTGGTGGTGTTCAGGGGACCATAGAGGGTGCCAGGGATCAAACCCAGATTAGCTGTGTGCAAAGGAAGCATCCTGCCTGCTGTACTATATAGCCAGTTCCTTACTTTTGGGAGTTTGGGGTCATATCTGATGAGTTTTTTTGAGGTTGTTTCTGACTCTGTGCTTAGGAGTGACCCCTGGCCATGCTCTGGGGACTGTTTTGTAGTGTCAGGGATTCAAGTCAGGGTAGCATTGTCACCCATCCATGCAAGCTCCTGACCTCCTGCACTCTCTCACTGGCCCCACTTTCTACTTAGGGGGCATAGGAGGATGGTCCACACCCAGTGGTGCTCAGGAATCACTTCTGGCAGGCTCAGGGAACCATATGGGGTTGCCAGGGATCGAACATTTCAGCTTAGCTTACCTGTCGTACTACTACTGCTCCATCTCCTCCTCTTTCATTTTTTAACAAAGAAATTATGTGACAAGATAGTTCATTTGTGCTGAGCTGAAATGACTGTTTCACCTGAAGATGTTGACATATTTTTAAGACTTTTTATTTGTGGGGCTAGAGGGATAGCACAGCCAGTAAGGCACTTATCTTGCACATGGCTGGCTGCAGTTCCATTCCTAGCATCACATATGGTCCCCCCAAGCCCTACCAGGAGTGATCTCTGAGCTTGAATCCAGAAGCAAACCCTGAACACCGCCAGGTGTGACCCAAAACCAAAACGAAAAACACCTCCTAAAAGAAACAGAACCCCCCCAAACCACAACAAAAACAAGTTGGGGGGAGGTTTCTCCCACAGTGCTTGGAGGCCACTCCTACCAATATTTGGTCTGGCTCTGCAGTGGTGGGAATCTGAGGAGGATGCTTGGGCACGGACAGCATGCACTCCAGTCAACTGCTTTATCTCCCCTGCCCCAGAGTATAACCTTATAACACTGCTACAATATGATTGTGTAATAGACACATGCTTTGCCACCTAGTTGGATAATAAAACAATCTGCTTGCTTTAAAGACACAATATAAGCACCGTTAAGTTAGAAAAAGTCATAATAGTGATATGTGTGTCACGTACAATGCCTTTGAGTTATTTCTGTATTTCTGATTTGTGATACAATGAGCAGCAGCGCAAAGCAGAGAAGGAACCATGCATGGTCTCTGTCACAGCCACTCCCGTCTGCTACTGCAGTGGGAAGCAGCCACTGATGACAGACAGTGAACAGCACGCCTTCTTCCAATAAAACTTAATTGACAGTTTCTGAAATTGGAATTTCACATAATTACATGTCACAGAATACTGTTCTTTTGATTTTGCCCACTCCCCCAACTATTTAAGAATAAACACACCATTCTTTGGAGGTTGGATTTGGCCTGGGGGAGCAGTTACCGGCTCCTAGACATAGCCCAATAATTTTGTTTCTGTTATCACTACTAATTACTAAAGGGTTTGCTAATTTCTCAAAAGGATAGCTTCTTCCTTCTCCCTGCAAATTTTGAAGGCGTGGCTTTCTATAATAAGGTAACCTAGAGGATGGAGAGATAGTATAGCCAGTAGGGTGCTGCCTCGCTGGATTCAATCCCCAGCACCCCATATGGACCTCTAACCTCTGCTAGGAGTGTCCCAGTGTGAAGAACCAGGAGTAAGCCCTGAGCACTGCTGGGTGTGAGCGCTAAACCAAAATTAAAAACTGAGGTCATTTACTAAAATTCAGGTATGGAATTTGTTCTTTTGTTGAACTCTGCATGTAATGTCCCACTTTATTAAAAAAAATGTTGTGGGGTCAGAGAGACAGTACAGCAGGTAAGCCGTTTGTTTTGCATGTGGCTGACCTAGGTTTGATTCCTGGCACCTCATATGGTGCCCTGAGCACCATCAGGAGTGATCCCTGAGCACAGAGCCAGGAGTAAACCCTGAGCACTTTAGGGTGTGGTTACAAATTAAAAACAAAACCCCCAAAATGTGTGTGTATGGTGGTATCAGGATAACAGCTGACCTCATGTACGTGAGGTCTGCACTTTGTTACATCCCTGGCCCCCAAACTGAGCTATTTTATTCAGTGCCAAGAATCAACTCAGGACCTCATGCACACAATACTCAGCCAAAACACTCTATGACTGAGTTTAGTTTCCTGGCAGCCTCTATTTTAAAATCCAAGTGGTCTGATATTTGTATAAATGAACATTCCTTTGGGTAGTTTGGACTAATAGTCTTGCGTGTGGGGTTTTTTTTTTTTTTTTTTTTTTGCTTCTGCCTTTTCTCTGTATGTAAGTCTGGTTTGGGGCAAGGGCAGCCAGTGCTGTGGGTCCTCCCTGAATTCTTTCCCAAGTTGTGTCCTGAGCACTCTCCCCTCAGCTATTGAGCTAGCAGCTGTGGTCTGGCCTTGACTCCCAGGCACTCTCTCCCACTCCTCACTGCCTGTTTCCTTTCTGAGGACCACACCTAGCAGTACTTGGGGGGCCTATGTGGTGCTGGGGATGCAACCAGTTCCTGTACTCCAGTCCTTTGCATTTCATCCAGGCCCTATAATACCTGGCTTTGGAGTCAGTAATAAAGCATCTTTAGGGCCCGGAGTCTGAGAAGGGCGCCAAGCCAGGATTTCCAAGCCTATTCGTACCTATCCGTCTATTTGGTGGGGTAAGGCAGAACAGAACCTAAGAGGAGATTTTGATTTCTTAGTCAATAGTACAGGAATGTTAGCGCCTGACTGAAACTTCACCTGGCCTTTCTCCTACCAGGTGGCAGGAAGTGTCAGCACAGTGAAGACCCCTCCTTGGGGCACTAGAGAAGTGCAGTGGTATCAGTGAGGGTAAGGGCTTCTCACTCAGGTTGAGTGGAACAAAGGAGAGTTCATCCATGAGGGTTCTGCCTTCCTGGTGTCAACCACATGGAGGGTTTGTTATCTGGCTGTGTCAAGGGATCATATGCAGTGCCAAGGATCAAAGTGGGTGAGTAGAGCACAAAGCAAGCGCTTTACCTGCTGTACTATCTCTTTGATCATAGAAACTTGAGGTGTGTGTGTGTGTGTGTGTTTTGGGGTCATTCCTGGCTGTGTTAAGGACTTACTCCTAGTTCTGTGCTCAGGGATCACTCCTAGCAGAGATATGGGTTGCTGGGGATTGAACTATAGTTGGTTTCATTCAGGGCATGTGCCTTAACCTCTCTACCATCTGTCTGCTTCTGGGAATATTTTACCAAATATAACCTGTGAGTCAAATCTAGAGTTTTCCTTTTTTAGAGTCAACACCCCTCCGTGATAGGGGACGGTGTGGTGCCTGGGATTGAATCCAGGCCTCCTGTGTATGTACTCCAGCCTGTTAATGTTCTATATTTGGTGGGAGAGATAGCTTAAGTCACATTTTGAGTCCATTCTAGTCTAGGTTTTTCTAACGCTTTTTTATGCTTAAATTTTACAGGTTGATATAAACATATCTTTTTAAATTGTGCCTGGGAGTCATACCTGGTGGTGCTGGGAGCAGGTAGGTGATGCCAGAGATTGAACCTGGGGCCTTGCACACGCGAGACATGTGATCTACCATGACACCACATTGCCAGTCTCATACACTCATATACAAACCAGTCTTCATTTAATTTTAAACTTCTCCCCACACTTTGCTTCTCCTTTAGTAGTTCAAGATCACAGCTGTGACCCTCCATGTTTTACTCCCTTAGTGTTCTGACAGCAGGGACAGAGGACAGATAGTCCTGTCTGTCTGGTGCCTGATGTGCAGTTGTCTTAGAATCTGATTCACTGCTGATAAACCCCCACCTATTTAATATTATTGCTAACGTAACTGGGCATGCAAATAAGATTCTTTTTATTACATTGTGGATGATACAGAGTTCATTAATTTTCATTGTTCTTTTTCAAGGAATACATCAACATCATGCTGGATTCACGGATTTTTGACACCGCGTACACTATGCTCACATTATCACAGATGGCTTTGGAGATATAGCTGCCAACAGGAAAAAAAGAAACCAATATCATCAGTGGACAAAAGAGAGAAGTAGACTTACCCATCGATGATGCTAAAATAGAACTGACAAAGATACATTCTATTCATTCATGTCAATTGATCCTTTAGTTATAGAAGTTTAGATAATGCAGATCTGGCAAAACCACACTGATGATCACTTGCAAGGGTGGATGCTGCCAGAATTAGCTATCACTCTAATTTGGTATATTATTGTATTTAATGAGAAGATTTCTATTAAAAATAGAATTCTAGTCCCTTTGATTTTGCTTGCTACACTCCAGGTGAATACCCTGAAAGAAGACTGACCTTTCTTCCAAGGGATGATGGAGTTGGTTGGCGTAACCCATCCGCTGTTCTCATCCTATGTTACTGTTCGTTTTTCTAACTCCTCTCCACCAAGAGCTCAAATACTGGGGAAGGGTCCTACTGACAACCTCTGCCTTGCACTAACCCTAGAAAAGGTGACTTGCAAGCCTCCCCACCTCCCAGTCTCGCCATCAGGTTTGTAGGCTGGAATGGAGCTTTTTGACCACCTCTATTTACACTAAGCTAAGTAGAGGTGATATTCCTTTCTCCTTTCAAGCTCTTTGGAGACTAGTGGAAAGCTCCTCAAACCTAGTAAGCCTACAGAGCTCATCAGATCTAAACAGCTTAAGCTCAGAGAAATATGTACCAGACATGGGGACTGGAGAGCTCCCAGCCCAACAGGATGCAGTGCACACTTTCATTCCTGATGCAGTGCCCAGGTTCATTCCTGGCACCACATAGTTCCCTGCCCTTCAGCACTACCAGGAAAAACCTCTGAGCACAGAACTGAGACTCGTCCCCAAGTACTGCTAGGGAACACCTAAAAAGCAAAAAAAAATTTTATACCAGACTTATATAAAATTTCTGAGAACAAATGACAAAGAAAAGAATTGGAAATAAGCCAGAGGAAAAGGACACATTATTTTAAGAGGAAGAGCCATTTGAATGGCAGCATACTTCCCTTCTAGTAATATAGAATTCAGAAAGAAGTGACAAGTTATTTTCCAAAATGCTGAAAGACTAGAACTTAAAATACCAAAAAGACACAGTCGATAAAGACCTAAACCCAAATGGATGCTATTACAGAAACTCACTTCAAATAGAATGTAACTATGCTGGAAATAGAAGCTTGGAAAACAACGTACAAACATTAATGAAAAGAAAGCACAAATAGTTAATAGGTGAGGTGTACTTTTTTTTTCTTTTTGGGTCACACCCAGTGATGCACAGGGGTTACTCCTGATTCATGCCCTCAGGAGTTACTTCTGGAGGTGCTCGGGGACCATATGGGATGCTGGGATGGAACCCAGGTCAGTCATGTGCAAGGCAAATACCCTACCCACTGTGCTACATTGCTCCAGCCCCAGGTGAGGTATACTTAAGAGCAAAAATAAAGACCAGAAATAAGATGTGGGGCCAGAGTGATGGGGAGGGTGTTTTTCTTGCATGAGGCTGACCTGGGTTTCATCCCAGCATCCCATATGGTCCCCAGAGCACTGCCAGAAGTAATTCCTGAGTGCAGAGCCAGGAGTAACCCCCGAGCATTGCCTGGTGTGACCCAAAAAGCCGCCAACAACAACAACAAAAAGCAAAAACAAAAACACGGAAACAAGACATGACATTACATAATAAAAGGGTCAGTTAATCAAGAATACAGAATTGCAGAGTGCAAGAAAAATGAATAGAATTCAAAGTTAAAAAATATTTATAGTTAGAACATTAAAATTTCTCAAAATTGACAGAATTTCTAGATTGAAAATTAGATGGAAGCAGAGGAGCTGAGGGCAAGCAACCGTGGTGCCATTTGTAGGCTATCCCTCTCCATAGGACAGGATCCATGTTCTTTTCAGGCACACTTGGAGCATTTGTTAAAGAAAAAGATCCTGGGACATAAAAAATAGCAGATGTTGGTACTGGAAAGATAGTATAGTAGGTAGGCACTTGTCTTGAATGTGGTCAGCTTGGTTTCAATCCCTGGCACCACATAGAATTCCCTGAGCCCTGGCAGGAGGGATCCTTGAGCCTTGCCAGGTAGGGCCTAAAAGAAATCCCTCCCAAAAGAAATTAATGAAAGAGATATTCAACAATAAATCTCCCAGAAGAGAGCACAGAATGATATGCCATAGACATGCCTTCAGACCCTGTGCCAGGCTGTTTCAGGGGGTAGGTAACGTTCCTCTCCTGTCTAAACAGAGCTAGCCCTGGTGCCCAAAACCTCCAGAACTCAACCACCGCCATGCTCATAGCCGCTCTCCACATACTTAGATGAGGCTCATCCATGAGTGAATCTATTCCTGGACTGTGTGGCCACATTTGCAGCCACACAACATCTCATACCGAGAGTAGCACACCATTTGATGGGGTTTAAAGTAGAAGGCAAGGGGCTGGAGCAATAGCACAGTGGGTAGGGCATTTGCCTTGCATGCGGCCAACCCGGTTTTGATTCCCAGCATCCCATATGGTACCCTGAGCACCGCCAGGGGTGATTCCTGAGTGCAGAGCCAGGAGTAACCCCCGTGCATTGCCAGGTGTGGCCCAAAAAAAAGGGAAAAAAATGTGGAAGGCAAAAGAAAAATTTAGAAAAATTAAAAAAATTAAAAAAATAAAGTAGAAGGCAACCAAACTTAGGGGGAAATATATACAGATATATATGTGTATGTGTATATATATTATATATATATATAAGCACACAAGGCTCAACCATTAACATATTACTAATATCCTATAGAAGGGCTTAAATGCTCCTGGGTAAATTACAACAATCTTCACAGACTTTCCTCTAAGATACCTTTTTTTGGATCATTTTTAGCAGATTATTCATAACAAGCAATACAAAATAAATTATTTCAGGGGGCTGGAGTGATAGCACAGTGGGTAGGGCATTTGCCTTGCATGCGGCCGACCCAGGTTCAATTCCCAGCATCCCATATGGTCCACTGAGCACTGCCAGGAGTAATTCCCGAGTGGAGAGCCAAGAGTAACCCCTGTGCATTGCTGGGTGTGACCCAAAAGCTAAAAAAAAAAAGCATCCCATGGGTAAAACAAGCAAACAAACAAAACATAACAAAAAATAAAAACCCTATTAAACCCCGTTTAGCTAAAACTTGGAGTCAGAATCCTTGAGTTCACTACTGAGCTAGGTTTTACCTTGGGTTTCCCCTCTTTTTCCTTGTAGAAAATCTAGTTTGAGCAGAAAATCTAGTTTTCTACTAACTCAGGTTACTGGAAAATCCCCACCACTCTTGGTTTACCAGCCTGACTAACTTATTACTTTGGCTTGACTTTTGTAAGAGTTCTATAATCTGGCAAAAATTCCCTTTACTCCTGGTATTTTTAAAAGTAAAGTCTTAATATTTCTGTCCACCCCAAATTCATGTTAAAAATCCTAACCCTCCAGGGCCAAGAGTAGCACAACAGGCACAGCACGTGTTTCATATGTGGAAGGTCTGAGTTCAAGCCCAACCACCTTGTATTGTTTAATCAAAACTCAGCTCACATCACTTCTATGAAGAGCCATCATACAACATAACAATTGCCTGCTTCCCTTGTCTGTCATTTCTAGGAGTGACTAGCATTTCTAGGAGTGACTCCTGAGCACAGAACCAGGGGCAGCCTCCAACTACTGCTGGATGAGACCCAAAACAAAAGCAAAAACCAACGAAACAAAACTCCTAACCCTCCATAGTGATGGTATTAGTAGATTAGCCTTTGACAGGTAATGTGGGGGTAGAGGGTAGAGCTTCCCTATTAGTGGAACACCAATAGCATTAGTAGTGCTCTTACACAAACATGATCTCACAAAGATCTCTAGCCCAATTGACTATGAGAAGTCCTTCCCCTTCAACTTCCAGAACTGTGAGAAATAAATTCCTGTGATTTATAGCCTACCCAGTCTGCAGTAAACTACCCAGTTCTAGCAGCCAGAGAAGACCAAAGCTGTTATTTTCCATCCACTGAGTCCTATCCGCTCCTTGGCAATAAATTTCTGCTTGTCCTTGTTGGAATCTGAGTTGAGCACAATTTCCTATCCCCTTCCTGCACTGCAACCCCCACTGTGTTAGAGCTATGATCTGTCATAATGGTTTCCCCTTAATGAAATAAAGGGATAACTGTTATGATAGATCATGGATCTTGCCATTTTTAGGAGGGGACTTAATTTTTTTTCTTTTGGGAGAACTAATACACTTTATCTGTTTGTGGCAGGTAGTGTGTATGGAACATTGGGGATCCTATTGTTTTTTGCTTCCTCTAGTCAAAGGACATGGGAACAGGCGGGTAGTTATTGAAAATCCACTGAGTTTTGTAGTCCATAAAGGAGTTGGTGACTGAAACCCCGTTCCTCTTGGCTACAGACAGACAAGGGAAGCAGACAATTGTCATATTGTATGATGGATCTTCATAGAAATGATGTGAGCTGAGTTTTGCTTAAACAATTCATCAAGGGTGTGGGAAATCAGCAGTTGCAAAAGAACGGGGGTGGGGGGGATAAGTGATATGATTTACATATGAATGCAAAGATAGTCTGAGGTGTTATTGAATTAATCAGGCAGGATGGCCTGTTGGCAATTAACTCTAGGAAGTCATAAAATTGCAATGTAATCTGAAGAGGAGTTATCTTGACCTGCCCCAGCTCTAGTCTCAGGATTTAGAGGGCCAGTCTGAGGCTCCAAGTTAAGATTTACTCAGCCTGAATCAGGAGATTGGACCCTTTAGGAGACAAATCAGTAGACTGACAAGACTTTGAAAGCGGACCACTAGATTCTAAGTCCTTGAACTGCCCTAACAATGGACTCACTCCTTCACAACAAAGGCATAAATCTATTCCCTGAGGCAACACAGCGTACTCTTCATTTCAGGAGTCCTGCACCCCTGGGCACTCCAGTCTAGGGTCTCCCACATCCCAGCTCAGGGTGCATCATTTCTCTTCCTTTCATTTCACAGTGATCCATTTGGGAATGGCCCACACATTCCAACTGAAACACTCTTTTCCCTTAAACTAACTTCATATCGGACCATTTCTCTTTTTCTTTACTCTCACATTTCTGAAATAAAACAACTTACTATTCATTTTCTCCTGAAATTCTTTTCTCTGAGACTGACAAGGAGCTTAAACATCCAGGTAGATGTCAGAACTTACTTTTCCTTTCATGCATGAACTCACCTCATCTGAGAACCAAAGCTCCCTGGCATTTGGTGCCATGACATGACATGACATGACATGACATGACAGATGCCCATGACATGACAGGGTCTTAGGTACAACCTAGTGGCTGCCTTAGTAAAACTAGCAGGACTTCAGAGTCAGAGCTATGTGGAAGCTCATGAAGACTTTCTCTAGTTCTAACTCTCCCTGGGCATTCAACTTACTGGCTACTTTTTGATTAAATATTTCCTGTGATATCCTCAGGGCTTGGGTCTTACCCTATATAAATAGTAGTAGAAAGATAACAAAGGACTTTATGTAGAGGGATAAAAACAAATATAAAATTTAGAAATCAAATTCTGGGGATGAATGAAAGAGGGTTGGACTTGTTCAGCAGGAGACTGAAAAGCACATTTGTACAGATAAGTGGTTGAGAGAAGGTCTTAACCACAATGAGGCCAATTAGAATCCTTTCTTTGAAAAATTGGAATTAGGGGACGGAATTATATCCATGGCCATGGTTGATCTTATAGTGGAAATTTGAAAACTGCAAGCATCTTTTATTTGCCAAATGCCTGACTGGCAGAGAAAACCAGATTGCTGGAATGAAACAATCTGTTTTAAAAATTAAATTAAATTAAAAAAAAAAGAAAAAATATTTCAATTTAAAAGTAGGAATCAGTCCATTGCATGCAGAGGGCCATGCCTGGACAGTAGATACTACTCTTTCTGGGGTCTGTGAGCAATTAACACCATGTTTTTAAAATTTTTTTGTTTGAGGCCCAGCTTGGTTTCTGTACTACTCGCTTCCTGACACATTCTTCTAGTCACTTTATATAGTTTTATTTTTGACTTCAACAAATGGGTTACTTCCCAAAGAATAATTTTCTAGAATGTAAAAATATGTCTTATATAAAATACATTTTGGGCTAAGGAGTTAGTTCAAGGGGCTAGAGTGCATACTTTGCCCAAGGTTTGATCCCTGAGCCCTCATAGGGCCCACAACACCATTAGGAATGATTCCCTTCTCCCAGAACTGAGTGTCCCTCTAAGCACTGCTAGGTGTGACCCCCCCAAACCAAAATAAATAAAGGAGTTCAATACAGTTTAAAGATTTTATTGGACTCACTAATTAATGAGGGAACCATTTCAAATGAGGATTTGACTTTTAGAAATGT
>JAOXYA010485767.1:0-15834 GCA_028565675.1 Sorex palustris | reverse complement strand
GGCCCGCCCCCCCCCCCCCCCCCCGCCCGCTCCCGACCCCAGGGTCGGAGGGACATGTGGCAGCCTCATAAATATTGATGGGATCGTGGTGAAGTCTGGGCTGGCCTTGGGGCTGTCTGACACCCTTTCCTGGGAGGCCTGGGAGGTCGGGACAGAAGGTTGGAAACACGCAGGACGGGTGTCTGCCCCTGCTTCTACTGGCGGGCCACTCACCACGCCAGGCCCAGGGCCCAGCTGGACTCCAGCTTGGCCCAACCAGAAGGGAGCCAGTGGCGGCTCAGCCCCCGCAGTTACTGACGGGCCGACCAGCCAATCAGAGCAGCCCCTCCCGGGACCTGGCCAGTCTGCTCTTTTTCCCTTCTCTGCAGCTGGGGGTGATGGATTCCGATTTTGCTGGCAGCAAAAACGTTCTCAGGACTTTCCAGGAGAAGGAGCCCCCGGCCGCGGACACGATGAGCTGGAGTGTGAGGCACTGAGGTCATCCGTGCGTTTATTTTAGGCACGCAGTGATCCTTCCGCTTGGCCGCAGGACAAGTTTCTCTGCGGCTCTCAGGGATGCGAAAACGCTTCAAAATCACGTGTCACTTTTACATCCTCAAGAGGCAGATGGAAGGCTGGACCAGGAGCCAGGGCAAGTCACCCTAGTTCTGTTTGCAGGCTCTTTCAGCCATGGATGATGCTGGCGTGTGTGTGTGTGTGTGTGTGTGTGTGTGTGTGTGTGTGTAGGCTGGGGGAAGATGGGTATAGCTCCTGTACATAGGGCCTCCCAGGTTCCATTAAAAAAATTTATATTTTTTACTGAATCACCATGAGATACACCATCACAAAGCTGTTCATGATTGGGTTTCAATGTTCCAAAACCCGTTCCTCCACTAGTGTACATTTCCCACCACCAATGTCCCTAGTTTCGGTTCGCTCCCACCTCTGCATGGTGCCCCCCATCCCATCCTGCCTCTATGGCAGGCACCTTTCTTCTCTCTCTCTCTCTCTCTCTCTCTCTCTCTCTCTGCCTCCTTTTATGCACTATGGTTTGCAATACAGGTACTAAGAGGTAACCGTGTTTGTTCGCCAGGCCCCATTCTTAGCTGTGCCCTAGGCAGCTCTCTTGCTTGAGTACCAGTTCTTTGTTGCTTACTGGTTTATGCTTGGTAGAAATGATTCTATAGGACAGAGATAAAGCCACAGGCTCTGGGCTGGACAAGAGGTGGTCTGATGGACAGGCTGTCCATCCCCCTACCTGTGACCAAGGCTTGCTCTGCTACCTTCACACGGTCCATGAGGTCTCTCAGCCCAGATGGAAGCTGACCTGTGAGACCAGCCGCCTCCCCAGTCACCTCCTGTGGCCATGGCCTCCTCTGCCTCACCAGCAGAATCCCTGCCCCAAACACGCCACAGAGTCAGGGATGCCTCAGATGCATCGCCAACATCCTGAAACCGCTCTCTCTGGCAGCCACAAGGAAACCTTCAGCACCGGGCATGCTCTGGAACTCAAGGAGAAATAAATGGTCCCCTGGGTTGTCACTCCATGAACTTTAAAACATCAGAGAGAGGGTTATAGGGTCAACCTTGATGTCAGTGGTGACCCAAGGGACAGGCGGAGGGGAACTGCTCAGGGAAGCCAGGCAAACGCCCCTCCTCCTTCACGCCTCTGAAAGTGCTCCTCGAATATTGCACATTGTTCTCTACTGGCCTCTGAGCGAGGAAGACCACCAGAGGAAGGGCTTTGGGTAAGGCCAGTTATCCAGTCCAGTCTAGTCCTCAGGATCAGGGAGAACAGCTTGTGGCCCTGTGATGCTTCCCATCCCCGAGACTGCCAGCAACAGGTGAATCTACACCTGGCCTTGAATGCCAGAGGCACCGTGCACAGAGTTAAGAGAATGAACAGAGAGAACATGCAGACACACGAACACACCCCCTAACACACATGCTGGCCTCCCCTGCCACCCCCCAATCAAAGCTGCCCCCTCCCTCACCCCCTGCCGGCGTCAGAGTCAGAAGCACAGCGGCCTCCAGAGGAAAGCGGAGACTCAAGCTCCCATCACTGACCTGTACTAGGAGCTCCAGCTTCCGGTCATCAAGAAGATGGACTTGACAGCGACGACCTTCCGTCATCTACGAGGAAAGAGACAGGAGGTCACTGAGGGTCCAGTCACGGGCGCAGGCCCAACGCCTCCCTGCACACCAGGTGTCACCAGGGACAAGTGTCTGGGCCAAAAGTCCCCGCGAGTGGGGGCCTCACCAGGCTAAGACATGGCAGGATGGGGTCACCCACTCACGAAGTGCTCCCTGGGGGCGAGGCAGTGCTCTGCACACGGTGCTCACACCCTCATGGAACTTAACGCTCTCCAGCAAGAGGCGGAGGGAGATGAGCAAGCCCAGACATCGCAGGGTGGCAACTGTCACGACATTCTCCCATTCAACAAGTTTATCACCGTGCAAGACGGAGGCACCTTCACATCTGTCTGTCTGCCACCTTAGCACCGTCCCCAGGACTGAATGCCCCCAGATACGCCCGATCCCCACCACCCCCACACACCCAACCTATCCACCTTCCACTGCTCACACCTGGCCCCCCACCTATTCACCTTCCATTGCTCCCCTCATGGAGCTGGGGCAGGAAGCTCAGTCTAGTCCTGCTTCTGCGGACCTTTCAACTAGAGATGCTGAAATCTCATCCACAAACAGGAGGGGCTTGGCCTGGCGACATACAGGTTGAATGTCTAACCAAAAGCTTCCTACGTGGCACCAGCCAGAGTGTGGGCACCGGATTCAGAAGAGCAAGGCTTCTCCCGTAGACTCCCTGCAGTCCCCACTTGGCCCGAGAGGACCTTACAAGGCGGGGAGCGTCCCCAGCAGACGAGCCCCAAATCTACAGAGCACACAGGAGGGTACAGAAGAGAAATCAGGTGGCGATGGAGTTTGTCTTCCCACCATTGTGTTCCAGGGAATTCATTAACCCTCGGTCTCTGCCACTCAGTTTCTGTAATTGCTGTGTTTGACAACTGGGACAAAAGATTCCTGAAAACATACCAGCTGGTATTCGGCGGGCAGGAAAACTACCCCAGCACCTCCACGTGGACGAGACTGCCGCATTTCCCTCCACCCCTGGGGCTCTGCCTCTGTGGCCCCACTGGAGTGACAAACTTTCTCCCCCTGGCTGAGTGGCTTTATTCAGGCCACAGGGATGCAGGAACGTGGCCTGTCGCACGAGCGCATCTCGAGGGAAGACTCGGCAGAACTTCCCCTTCCCGTTTGGCACAAACATCCACATATGCACAGAGGTCTGGGGTGGCCCCTGGGGAAACGTCCTCCTCCTTCCTCAGAAGAAACTGCACCTCCCGGCCTGGAGACAGGGCACAGTGGGTGGGGAGCTGGACTTGAATGTGGCCGACCTGGGTTCAATCCCTCGCACCTCTTGGTCACGAGCACTGCCAGGAGTGAGCCCTGAGCACCACGGAGTGTGTCTCAAACTGCCCCCTGCCTTCAACACAAAACCAGACCCTCCCCTTTCTGCACCAAAGCAGAGTTGTCCCCTTCTGGGCTGCAAACCCAGAGATCTGTGCTATTGGACAGTGCTGGTCCCCGTCTTTTGGCCCTGAGTTCAAATCGTCCCTCACCCCCCCCCTCCCCCCCCCCCCACCTCCAGAGCGTCTGGTTGAGACATTCCCTCTACTCTCAAGCTCTCCGGAGAAAGTGACATCAAAGGAAAGTGCAGAGGCTGGTTCTCCTGCTCAGGAAAACCCAAACAGGCGGCCAGGCCCGAGTCCTGAAAAGTCCTCCATCCCCCCTAC
This sequence comes from Sorex palustris, assembly GCA_028565675.1. Taxonomy (NCBI): domain Eukaryota; kingdom Metazoa; phylum Chordata; class Mammalia; order Eulipotyphla; family Soricidae; genus Sorex; species Sorex palustris. Next base: position 12,043 of record JAOXYA010485767.1, on the reverse strand, counting down.
CCAAAAGCCTCACTTTGGGGTCCCGCGACCCTGGGACCCCAGAACCCCAGCACAAGGCCGTCACTCCCGCTCAGGACCTGAACACCGAGAAAGCCAAGGGCATCAGTTCACCTCAGCCCAGCCAAGACAGCCCCTCACAGAGGAAAGGTAAGCCTGCCGCACTCGGGCTGCGACGAAAACTTCTCTTCCAATCCCCAATTAATGAACCCCATTTCAATGTGCGAGATCAGTCTCCGGGTCTCTCACACACACTCACTTTGGGGGTGTCCTCTCCCCCTCACTCCCACCAAATAATGTCTGTGCTCGGCTCGTGCTGTCTGTAGGCAGCGCTGGAGGGGACACCTGAGTTGCTGACCATGTTCTCAGACATTTGGGCAGGAGGGGAGGGTGCACGTGCCTGCAAGTGACAGCTCTTGAAGTTTAGATACCCCCGGTGTTTCACAATGAAAACTGAAACACAGTTCATCACCCTGGATGACCCTGTGTTTCTTCTGTCTCCCAAGAGTGCGCTGTCCGGACCCTGTCATCACACCAGGGCCAGAGGAGGCATGGGGGAGGTTCGTGGAGAGGGACGGTCACTTGGCCAAGCAAACCCAGCTGGGCCCACCCTGCCCACGCCCCTGGCTGATTCAGGAATCTCCTCCACCCCCACCTCGCTGAGCTGGGGGCCAGACTCGCTTCTGAGACAACACACTGTACAGCCCCATTCAAAGGTCTCACAGAAATCCACAGAACAATTTCAAATGATCGCCCCAGCAGGTTCTGCCCGGGAGAAATCAGCACTGCCCCTGAGCCACGGAAATCCTGTGCCTGGGACACTTTCTGAATAACAAGAGGAGTCGAATGTCAGAAGAAGCCAAGCCCTGGCCTCCTGAGCACAGACACTCCAGACTTCCGGTCCATTCCAGAGGAGGCGGGGCCCCGGGGCCGAGGTGGGGGTCCCGAGGGGGCAGACACAGGATGGCAGCACCTCACTGCCTGCCCTCTGATCCCGGCCCTCGGTGGGGTGGGGGGCCCTGGGAGGAAATTCCAGAGGCGTGAGTACAACTTCCCAGTACAACCGACTGCCCTGCTCGAGCCTCACTCCAGGTCATCACGATGAGTTACAGCCCTTCCTCCCCTCGGCGTCCTGGACAATGAGGGTCCAGGGACATACCGAGGGCCGCGCACACCACTGGAGAGGACGGAATCTCAGTCCTAACAGAGCTGTCAAATAGGGGAGACAAATGAATGAATGGGGTCCATTTACGAAATCAGCCAGACAGGAAATCCACAGACGGAAAAGACTTGAGGCAACTTACCATGAGCTCAAAATAGTCATTCATCCCCCCCTTCTATGGGGCCGTGGAAGTCACAGAGATAGAGACGGTCATTATTATCCTATGGTGCGATACGGGATGGCAGATACAATATTCTATTCTGATAATGGGGCCCGGGGCAGGACATCTGCCCAGAATCCCCGACAGTGAGAGTTAGGGCCCTTAGCCCCATTCACATGTTTCTCTATGCTTTTGTTCTCAAGCTCCTCCTGTTGGCCAGATCACGAGAAGTTCATGACAGGCAGAGGACACGCAGCACGGGATGCCAGGCACAGAGGGAAATGGCCTTGTGGACTGGATTCATGCTGGCTTACGCCTGTCTGTGACCGGGGCCTGGCGGGGGCGGGGGGGGGGGTGTAGCGGGCCACGGCATACAGGCTCGGGGCCGTTGGGTTCACCTGTCACTTGAGTCGCCCAGATGAAAACAGCCACGTGAGGGCGGCACCTCTGGAAGTGAACACGCGGGCAGTGCAGGAGGTGCAAGGAGGGAGCTGACTGGCCTCGGAGAAGCTGGGCCGAGGCGCGGGGGCTCCTGCTCGGCACAGCTGCCATTTCCTCTGACACTGCAGGAAGGGGTGGGAACAGCGGCCTGGGGACCCTGTCCCCCCCACCCCCCTGCCCCGCAACAATCCATTTCTAGTCTCTCCAGTGGTGCTACTGGATGAGGGAAGCAGAAATCGCTACTCTGTGATGCAAGTTCAGAAGACACAAACCTAGACGGGGCAGGAGCACAGCCAGGCAATTTGAGGTTCCTCACCCCAGCTCAGCAGTGAGCTCCTTCACTGACCATCGGGGCAGAGTCTGGAGGACCAGTTCTAATATGGGCCCCGTGGAGAGCGGGACACTCGGGCTGACCTCCGACGCGGAGGGCAGGAGCCAAGGGAGCGCAGGTCCTCATGGCAGGCTCAGGAGTCCACCCGGCACTCGGCCGGGGACTGTCCTTTCAGCCATGCATGTGGCCCCAACTTCCCGTTCCCTGCAGGTGCCTGCATCATGTCCAGACCAGCCAGTGCCCCCCCCCAAGAGATCAGCATGGCCAATGGTGGATGGAAGAGGCGGGGGAATGTGGGGTAGGGGCTCTCTCACCTGGGGACTGATCAATATTCGGAGGGGACGGGGGTGGGAGAAGAATCAGAGCTGAAGACCAGGACGTGGGGCAGAAACAGTGAGACAAGAAAGGGAGAGGGCATGGAATATTCCAGACACATCAGCTATGCAAGACAGCAGGTATGCGGGGTGAGGAGCAGAGGCCAGAGAACACACAGAGACACACAGAGATACACAAACACACACATAGACACACACAGACAGACACATGCACAGGCACACATTGCTTAGAGCAAGAAGGAGAAACGAGAAGGGATCCAAATGGGCTGAGCCAGGTTGGCACTGAGAGACACCAAGTGCCCCCAGAAGGTTGTTCCAGTCACTTTCATCCTAAGGGCCTTGCTAGGTGGAGCATCAGGGCTGCAGGTTCTTCCAGAAAATGCTGAGACAGAGGAGCTCCTGTAAGACTGTGAAAGCGCAGGGCAGGAGAGCAGGCAGGGACTTGGGGAAGTTGTGCCAGAGCCAAGGGGCAGTTCTGGTGCCAGGATATGGGGGTCGTCTCATTCCAGCTCGGTTCCCACACCCAGAGGCAGCTCACAGCCTGACGACTGGAATTGCATCTGGAAAGCAGGACCATGAGGTGGGGAGCAGGGTCAGGGAAGAGGAGGCAGACGGGGAAAGATCTGGGTATCCAACCTTAGGGGGTGTTGCTCAGTCCCCAGGCAAAGGCTCTCACGGTGAGAATGCACCGTCTGTGCCAACATCCATGGGGCACCGGCTGCAGGGGACTAAGATGCTGGCACACTGGAGTGGGGACTCCGCTAAGGGCTGATGCGTCTGTGCTCCGGGCTCAGACCACTTGCCCAGCACGTGTGAGACGCTGGGTTCTCGCCAAAAACAAACCAGAAAGACAGAAACAGTTGATGTGTGTGTAAGAGAAGAGGAAACTTAGCTTTGCAACGGAAATCAGAGAGAGAAGGTGCTGGAAGGTGCTGGAAGACATGAGTCCAGGAGATGGAAAACTTGGAGGCAGGAACCAGCCCACCCTCAAGGCAGGACAGGCTGCCACACCCATGACTCAGAGAGCTGGACAAGGGGGAAGGGACCTTGGAAGGTGATCGAAGGCCAGCGGAAGTGGGGCAGAGCTATGGGGGAAAACGTGGACTTGGGTGCATGGACCCAACTCCCCCAAACACATTTATTCTCATAACTTGGGCCTGAACCCACAAATTGGTTGAACAGGTCATTTCTCTTATTTTGTTTTTATATGGGGGGAGGAATGTGACCCTGTTTCCAACCAGGGGTCACATGTTTGCAGAAAAGACTCTGCTGAGGTTAAAATGCTACTAGGGGGGCCGGAGCAATAGTACAGCAGGGAGGAAGCTTGCCTTGTACACAGTCGACCTGGGTTTGATCCCCGACATCCCATATGGTCCCCTGAGCACCGCCAGGAGTAATTCCTGAGTGCAGAGCCAGGAGTAACCCCTGAGCATCGCCGGCTGTGATAAAAAAATAAATAAATATATTACTTTTAAAAAATAAAATTAAATGCTACTAGGTCTGTGGGACAGAGGCCAGGATTCCACGTGACTGAGTGCCCAGGATTCCCGCTCATTCGGTGAAGGCCCTGGGACACAGGTAGCTGCACAGCAGAGCTGAATGGGCACCCTCTGAAACACGTCTGCACTGGCCTGTCTGTGGCCATGTACCCCCAAGTCTGGCCGGGAAAGTGGCACCTCTCTGTGGCCACGCGCCCAGCAGGAAGGAGCAGGAGAATCCTGCCACCGACATGCAGGCTGGGAGTGGCCTCTCCTTTCCATGAATAGGCGTGTGGCGTGTCCTCTCTCTTGCCAGGGGGCTGGGGATAGGGGTGTGGGGCAGAGGCAGACCACCCCCACAACCACCTGACACACACATTCTTCACCATCTGCAAGCTGGAGTCCCCTCCTTGAGTCTTTGGGACATGGCCTCTGCGGGGTCATGAGCCTGAATCCAGGGGCACCCGCAAAACACCCTCCAGGCCTGGGGGACAAGTTCCAGTAACAGCCTCATGAGACGTGGGTCCCACAAGCAGTGTTTCCCAGGCCCACGCCACTGACCCAAGCCACATGGAGGCGGGGGTTGGGGGGGGAAGGCAGGGTGCCGCCTCAATCCGGAAAACCACCTGGTCCAGCAGGGTGGTCCCAGATGCAGGGGGAGGAAGCAGGCTTAGCCCCAACCCCCACAACCCTCACCACCCCCAGTAAAAAGTTGCAGGAAGTGCTCCAAACTCAGCAAAGCAGCGGCGCTTACTTTAGGGGTGTTTTGACAGCTACCTTTGACATCTGTCCGGGGCAGGGGTCTGGGGCTGGAGGCTGCTGCTGCGGGGATGTTTACAGAACCAGTTTCTGGAAAAGACTGCTGAAGCCTGGTGGGCTGAGACTGAACCCCTGGGGATGCTGGCAGCCCCTCTCCGGCCATTCATCTTGTTCAGGGCAGGCTCTGGCCCTGGCCAGCTGCCCAGAACCACCACCGCCGGATGCCTCCCCAGGACCCGCTCCTGAGCTCCCAATGCGGGAGGGGGGTCTCATGCTTCCCCAGACCCTTTGAAAACGGGGCTGGGAAAAGACAGCGCTGGAGAAAGTCAGCGGCAGGAAATCCTGTCCCGTGAGCTAGAAGCTGCCCCCTGTGCAGCATTAGTAAGTGGTTACAGAAATAAAAGACGTTACTTTGTATCTCTTAGTCAAATCAAAGATTCTAATTGGACACAGAATGACTGCTCCCTGCTTTTGGCAGGAGGTAATTACTGTGCCGACTAGAGGGGAAGGAGTGAAACGGAGCCTACTGTTTGGGCTGTTTCCATGGGAGAGGGAAGGGGGGAGGTGTGGGTGCTGGCAGCGGGGCTCCCCGACTCTCTCTCCCGGTCTCACCAGCCTGCGGGTGCCAGATACCTCCTCCGTGCCATGTCTGTGCCGTGCCAGGAGACACCTATTTTATGTTTTTGGCTTTTTGGGTCACAACTGGTGATGCTCAGGGGTAACTCCTGGCTCAACACTCAGGAATCACTCCTGGCAGTGCTGAGGGGACAACATGGGGTGCCGGGGATCGAACCCTGGTCGGCCACGTGCAAGGCTATCGCCCTCCCCAGTGTACTATCTGATGATGACACCTATACTTATTTTTTTTTTTATTGAATCACCGTGAGCTAGATTTACAAAGCTTCCATGTTTGAGTTTCAGTCATACAATGACCGAATACCCATCCCTCCACCAGTACACATTTTCCACCATCAATGTCCCCAGTATCCCTCACCCCCCATCCCACCCCTCCCCCTGCCTCTATGGCAGACAGTTCCCCTCTTACTCTCACTCTCTACTTATGGGCATTATGGTTTGCAATACAGATACTGAGAGGTCATCATGTTTGGTTCTTTATCTACTTTCAGCACACATCTCCCATCCCGAGTGACCCCTCCAACCATCATTGACTTCGTGATCCCTTCTCTATTCCAGCTGCCCTCTCCCCCAGTTCACAAGGCAGGCTTCCAACTATGGAGCAATCTTCCTGGCCCTGTCTCTACTGTTCTTGGGTGTTAGTCTCATACTATGTTATTTTATATTCCACAAGTGAGTGCAGTTCTTCTATGTCTGTCCCTCTCTTTCTGATGCATTTCACTTAGCATGATACTCTCCATGACCATCCATTTAGAAGCAAACTTCATGACTTCATTTTTCCTAACAGTTGTATAGTATTCCATCGTGTAGATGTACCAAACCACTACATCTAACCAGTTGTCTATTCTTGGGTATTCGGGTTGTTTCCAGATACTGGCTATTGTGAGCAGTGCTGCAATGAGCATACAGGTGCAGATGATGACAACACCTATTCTTAACCTGATGCCTCCACGTTCCCCACCCTCTGACCTTTCCCTCGGCAATTTCACAGACCCACAGGAAATGCTCATGAATGGGTATGACTCTGCACACCAGCTGAAAACCATCCGCTAAGGGCTGGGGAGATACAGAAGCGGCACTGCAGGGTCCCTCAAGCACCACCAGGAGGGGCCCTAGTGACCCCAGCACTGCCAGGCCTGAACACCGAACCTGGGGGAGCAGCGATGAGCCTTGGCTGCAGCCCCGAGCACTGCCTGTGAGCCCCCAATCTGGGCTTAAACCACCCTGTCCGTGACATTTGGCTACGGAAGCTCAAACAGACTGTGAAAGTGTGGGGGGGATAATGTACATGAAGAGGCTTAAGAAATGGCGGTGATGGGGCCTTTATTCCATGCTGAGGAGTGAGTGTGGGGCTGAGAGGTAAAGTGGGGGTGAAGGGGAGGTAGAAGGGGTGAGTGTGTGCACACACACAGGTGTCTGAGGCACGTATGTCCGTGCGTGCACTTGCACTCACATGCATGTGATATAGGCGCATTCGTGTGTTTATGCATTTGCACGCATGTGTGTGCACATGTGTACATGTCTGCATGTGCACCCATGCACATATATGCAAAAAGGTAGTGAAGGGGTAAACGGTGCCAATGTGATCGTCTGTCAGTAAAGAGGGGGCCATGAAACTGTGACCATGGTGGCAGTAGCTGAACCCCAAAAATCTGGGGAGATGACCCACAATGAGGGCAGTGAGAACATGGGCTGAGGAAGCCACCAAGACTCTGGCGAAGAGGAGACACGAGGGTGACGCAGGAGTGACCCTGGGACCAGGTTCCTGGCGCCCTGGGAGGAAGAATGGGAGATCCCCAGCCACAAGGACTCAACATTCACTCCCAGGGGAAGCTCAGTCCAGGCCCGGCGGTAAGTTCTGGAATGCTGAGTGAGGGTCCTTGAGGAAGCCAGGCAGGAGAAGTATCTGACAGGCAGTGTGGGGCAGGAAGGAGGCTGGTAGGAGGGCGGAGAGAGAGGACACTGGGCAGGGTTCTTGCCTTGCATGTGGCCGACTCAGGCTCGCTCCCTGTATGGTCCCCTGGGCAGAACCAGGAGCAAGCCCTGGGCATTGCCAGGTGTGACACCCCCACCCACCGCCTCCCCACCCAAAGAAGCTGGGCAGCTCTCCTAGCCACGCCTCCCACCTTTCTTACACACACACACACACACACACACACACACAGCCATACAGACAGCCATACACACACAGTCATACATACACAAACACACAGAGTCATACACACACAGCCATGCACACAGCCATATACACATAGCCACACATACACAGCCATACACACACAGCCATGCACATACACATACACATACAGCCATACACACGACAGCCACACACATATACAACAGCCATACACACAACTATACACACAACAGCCATATACACACACAGGGCCATACAACACACATAGCCATACATACACAAACAAACACAGTCATGCACACACAGCCATACACACAATAGTCATACGCACACATACAGAGCCATATACATGGGTGGGCCCATTTCACTTCCCAATACCAATCCAGAAGCCACAGCACCCACAGACAGCTCTACAGGGCCTTTGTGTGGGTTCTGTCTTGACCCTCAGAGAAGTATCAATTCTACTGGCCAGGAGAGCCTGGTCACATCCACAACAAAAGGCGGCGTCCGGGACTGTCCCGCTCCCAGAATCCGGGGACCTTTCCAAGCTGGGAGTGCTAGCGCACCCCTCGAAATAGAACAGGGTCGCTGCCAGCGAAGCCAACCGCCCCGGGGAGAATGAAAGGTTGGGCGCACCAGACTGGAGTGGGTGACAGAAACCAGAGTCCCCACAACAAAGGCGGGAGGAACCACAAACAAATGTCAGCATGCAGCCCCTCCGGCAAATGACAGACTCACACCACCCATGTCAGCACAGCCAGCCTGGGAAGCCGCCTGAGGTTTCACCTAAAATACTCCCTGCCGTGCCTGGGGCAACCCCTTCTGGAAAGACTGCCTGCTTGCACAGGGAACACTTGCACCCTGCGGTCTGCTGGGGCCTGTTTAACCTGCCTCTGAAGACGAACACTCTCACAGCCAATCACTGAATACCTAAGAGGTTATTAAGTGCCTAAATCATTTTCAAGGAATATTATACAAATTCGGTAGCTGATTTCTCATACCACCAGGGAACTCCTGTGGGCTCTCCTGCCGTCTGATGGGTGCTAGGAGATCCAAGGTGCATCCTCGGGCATCCAGGGTAGTGTAGGGTACTTTAGGCTTTAGGCTCATTTCCGACATTAAAGCCTCACATTAATTACCCAGGTGGAACACACTGCAACACACAGGAGTTGAACCTCTGCCTCCTTCCTGGTAGTGAACAGGCAAGACCCAAGGAACTGAGTGCCCTGAGTGGGGTTTTGAAAAAAGAACCACATTACCATTGACTGACAGAGCCTTGGCCATCCTGGCAAGTTCTTCGTTATAAAAGCCCTTAAGAGCTTTCTGATTAAAAAAAAACCTGAAGAATTTTTAGAATTACAGGGTGATACAATCCATTAGTGTAGAGACAAAATCATTTTCTTTTCCCTCTCCTTCCCCTCCCCCACCTCACTGGGTTCATGTCTCCTGATGTCAGGAAAGGCCTCTGGGCTCTCTCAAAGCTTCAGTTTCTGGGGACTGGAGCAATAGCACAGTGGGTAGGGCGTTTGCCCTGGCCACTGACCCGGGTTCAATTCCCAGCATCCCATATGGTCCCCTGAGCACCGCAAGGAGTAATTCCTGAGAGCATTAGCCAGGAGTAGCCCCTGTTCATGGCCAGGTGTGACCCAAAAACCAAAAAAAAAAAGCTCTGGTCACAGGCCCCCAACCCCTTCCACACGAGCATCCCTGCATCTTAGCACGCATTCCCCATGCCCGGCAAGGGTAAGTTCCTACTTGATATCATGATCAGTTCTTGGAAACTTTGCCTTTAATTTACAGGATGGGTACGAACAATCTGACCCGCAGCTGGCTTCTAGGAGCAAGGTGGTTTTGTCATTTTTTTAATTAATTTATTTCTTGTGGGCTGGAGCGATAGCACAGCAGATAGGGCATTTGCCTTGCACGCAGCCAACCCGGGTTTGATTCCTCCGCCCCTCTCGGAGAGCCTGGCAAGTTACCAAGAGTTTCTCGCCCACACGGCAAAGCCTGGCAAGCTACCTGTGACATATTTGATATGCCAAAAACAGTAACAACAAGTTTCATAATTTGTTGTGAGACATTACTGGTGCCCACTGGAGCAAATTGATGAACAACGGGATGACAGTGCTACAACAGTGTTACAGTGCTAATTTTTTGCAACACTGTGGAACAAACACTAGTCTTCCATATGCAAGGCACATGCTCGACCACTGAGTTACAACCCTGGCACCAAGAACTAAGTTCTACTGGCTTATTTCCTATGCCAAACACATCATCAAGCTTCTCAGGGATGACCCTGCACACTTCCAGTGGCTGCACTCATTTGGGTTAGAGCATTCATTCATTCATTCATTCACCAGTCCAATTGATCCTGAGTGACCGGAGCATTTCCCCTTAGCATATGGGGTTATCAGGCGCACCCCACACGGGTCAGGTGAAACCACCCTCTCATGGAAGAGCTCATCACCAGTCATGGCCAAATAGTGACAGGCCAGCTGGGACAACTGAGACATGGGTGAAGCCCCTCGTCATACACAGTTTTAGGGTGTTGAAGAAGGTTGAATCCCTGAAGAAAATCCCAAAGACATGAGGCGGGAAATCTACTTCTATTTCCTCCTCAACATTTTAACCAGCCACCCAGGTAGAACCTGATTTGCATGGAGCAGGTGGGCTGTTGTTTCCCTCATGCTATTGTCTCTTTCCAAAATCCATTCTGGACCATGGGTGGGAAGCGCCAGGTACTTCAAAGGGAGCCCCACCTCTCCCAATCATCTCACACCCTTTGTGTTCTCAGCCTTGCGCAGTTGGCAGGGAGAGCCCTCGTCAGAGTAAAAAACGCCAATCCCCACGGCCAGAGAAAATGAACTAGGAGGACTAGTCAATGGTTGGAATCAACCACAAGAGTGTGTGGGGATGAGGGTAGGTAAGATAGAGAAGGGAAGGGACCAGTATGACAAGAAGAGCTGGAAATGATCACGCTGGAAAGGAACTGAGGGTTAAAAGTAGGTAAACGGATATATCAGATAACCTTTCAGTAACAATGCCCAAAAGAAAAGAGAGAGAGAGAGAGAGAGAGAGAGAGAGAGAGAGAGAAAGAGAGTGAAGAAAAAAAAGTTCCAGATTTACTAAACTGCAGATATGTGATTGTTCAAACTGTCTTTAAAGAGTGACACACTGGGTGGATTTTCAGTTCGCCCACCTTGTTTTCACTGACTGCACAAAGTAACAGCAGGAAAGGCATATTACAGTCATTAAAGGTCATGAAAAGATCATACTGTGCTTAGTCTTCTACAGACACTGGAGGAGTTCCTTGAACTGCCACTTTCCACAAAGTATGGAAGCACAAATGTACTTTGTTTGGCTTTGCAGTATGCCACAGGCACATTTATTTTGGATTTACTAACATCTCACAAATTTTCCATATGGATATCAAACTGTCATCAAAATATTATTTCTGAGTTAAAATGTATAATTACAGAAATATGAGCACTTTTTTTTCTTTCTCAGGGACAAGTGAGGTAAATTCTTATAGAACAGGGACTATTCAAAATTTTAGATGTATAATTTCAAAACACATCTGAGAATTTTTGTAAATCAATCACCAGCAAACATAATAAAAGCTAGAGATGCCAGAGGCTATTTTTATTAATGCCAATGACTTTAACTGAATGTATGCTCAGTGTCAAATTCATAGTCAATGTCAATTGCTAAAAACAATAACTGTGTTTGTTGAACACATACTCTGTTTCAGGGTTTTCAGTGAGCCATCTTACATAATCCTATAAGTCAGCATTTCTCAACTGGAAACCCCCAGAATATTTTACGGGGTCACACAAAAATAAATTTAATGGGAGCCACAGCATAAGACTAGGGGTCTACAGTCTGGACAGGAAGGCCACGGGAAGAGAACAAGTTTACATGGGGGCTGTGGCCGGAAAAAGTTAGAGCAAACCTGCTTCAAATAATCACTTGATATACGACTATTATTATTCCCACAGTGTTTAGTTCATTTAAATATTAGATGGGGTAACAGGCTCAGTTGTTTTAATGAACTTTTAAAAAATCACACTTGTAGTAACAGTTGCAGTGAAATTGACTCCAATTTAACTGACACATTCATTAATTAAGAGGAGCTCTTAAGTGGTACTTGGGGGAATCCAATGGCCTGACCTGTAATTTGTGGCCAAGCAAGCTGCCACCAATTCATTCTGAAGGCCTAGTGGACGCAATGCTATTCAGACTCTGTAGTGCTGGGGATTACTAGGGGGAGTTACAGGAGAGCCTACACTCAGCCATGCTCAAGGAACCATGGGATAACAGGAATCCAACTTAGGTCCAGAATGTTTTAGGCATCTGCACTTATCATTGTACTATCTCCTGGCCCAAAAGCTTGAACTGTAAAAGTCTAGCCATATAACTATTATTTAAATAGTTATTTAATATGATTTAATATTATTTAATATTTAAATAATGGGTATCAGAGAAAGCACACTGAATGAGTTCACCAAACATTTTAGTTTTTATTATTAATTGTTGTTACTGTGTCTGGCATATCGAATACTCTCGGTAGCTTGCCAGGCTCTCCGAGAGGGGCGAGGAATCGAACT
>JAOXYA010485760.1:0-15836 GCA_028565675.1 Sorex palustris | reverse complement strand
AACAGTAGTACGGTCCTGCTGGTTTTCCACTGGGACGGAACCTTGCATTCAGACAGGTAGATCTCTTCCTCTCCCCCCCTTTCTCCATCTCTCTCTCCCCTCTCGGCTTTCCCCACTCCCCAGCTAGAGGTGTGTGGCAGTGAAGGCACTATGGAAACTGTATTTCCCTGGAATGTGGGTGCTGTCACCCATGGGAGCCATTAATAACACGCCAAACAGCAGGGGTCTCTCTGCAATGCAGTCTCGTGCCCTTCGCCTGCCCAGCTCTGCAGGGCAGGAGCCTCGCGGGGGCTGGTGGCTGGCAGCGGGGGCCTGTGTCCGCCGACCGGGCAGTTTCCACGCTGCCTGTGGCCGCCCAACAAGGCGAGTCTCTCGGAGGGCTGCTCCTTGCCTGCACACAGGGGCCAGCGCCTCCCTCCCGCCCTCCAGGGACACGCCTGAGGTGACCCGGTGCCTTGTGCCCCCCAAGAGGCCTCTCACCACCGCGGGGGCAGTTCCCTGCAGCGGGCGCTCTGGCCCCCCACCACCTCCCCTCCCTGGACACCAGCGGCTCGGCTGAACCCCAGGGGCACCCGGAGAGAACACGGGAGAGCTGCAGGGACCAGGGTCACCCGACAGCACAGGCGGGCTCAGGCAGTGAGGGGACAGCCGAGTTTGGCATGTTTGCCAGCCCAGATCTGGTGCGCACGCATGTGTGCATCTATGTGTACATGAGCCCAGGCCAGCTCATATGTGCATGTGCATGCATGCATGATCATGTCAGCCATGTGTTCTTCCACGGATGGGTACGTGTGCAGGTATGCAGTTGTGTTTCACACGCATGTGTGCAGACGTGTGTGTGTATGGGATCATGTGCTGTGTATGTATATGCATGTGGGAGCCTATGTGTGCAAATGCGGGTGCATCCGTGTTCATGTTTGTACATGTGCTAGCCTATGTCTTAATGCACACGTGCATGTACATATGGTTATGTGTGTATATGCATGTGTGAGTCTGTGTTCCTATAGGGCAGATGTGTGTATCTGTTTTCATGTCTGCCTGTGGGCACATGTGAGTCTATGCATTCATGTACACAGGGCATATGTGCGTGTTTTAGTGTAAGCATGTGTTCATGTATGTGCCTCTGTATGAGTCTGTTCGTGTGCACGTTTGTGTGCAGTGTATGTGCATGTTCGTGTTTATGCTTGCTTGCACTTGTGTGCACGGGCACGTGTGCACGTGTGTGTGAACAGGGCACAGATGGGTGTGGAGGGAGGCAGGTCGGGGGTCTGAAACAATCGCTGGCCTGTGGGGAACAAAACAGCAGGGAGGGGACGCCATGGCTGCGGGGCACCCAGTGCTCATGGCACAGTGCTCTCTCGGCCCGCACCCACTCTCATGCCCGCCAAGCAGCCTCGGCAGTGCGCACTTAGCTGCTGCTTCTGGAGAATTTGGGGCGCGGCGGGGCCCCCGGGCTTCCGGGGCTCCTGAGTGTGGCCGTCCAGGGCCTGTTCGGCTCCTGAGGGCTCTGCGCTGGGCGTCTCCCCCAGGACCAGCCGCCACCATCGCCTCAGCCTCGCCGCTGGGCTCTGGTTTGTAAGGAAGGAGGATTTCGTGCAGATCCTTCCGCTCTAACTGCCGTTTCCCTGGGAGACAATCAAATTCTGCACATCATTAGCAGCCGGTTTCCAGCCTTCTGGAACCTTCTCTAAAGGAGAGTGGTGCTTGTCCTCAGCTGTGCGCACTGCCCAGTCTGGCGCCCTGCACCTGGGCCCAGCGCGGTTCTCCCACACTGCAGTGACCTTCCCCGGGGGGGGGGCACTGGTCAGGGGACCTGCCTGATGTCAGTGGCACTGACCCCGGTGGTGGCCGGCAGCAACCAGCCAGGGCTCGCGTCTCCGTGGGTGCCCAGTGCCGGGCCCTCTCGGGGCAGCTGGCAGGGCTGGGGGCATGGACCATCCCGACTCATCTGACCGAAGCCTCAGCAGCTTCCGCTCTTGGCTCCTTCTCTGTCCGGGTCCCGGGCCAGTTTCCATCCCATGACCAGGACATGTCCCTGCGGGTCTGTCAGGCCTGGAGGGACCGGAAGTTGGGCTGTGACCTGGGTCCAGTGAGCTCAGCTCCGCAGTTCTGCCCATTGGACAAGGCCCCGAGACGTGGCAGTGAGGCGGATGCTGGCACATGCAGAATACACACACACACACACACACACACACACACACACACACACACTCTGGGCCCACCTGGCGCTCTGCAGGACACAGTGGCGGCCAGTGGCGGGGGCAGGCGGCACCAGGCGCTAAAGGCAGGGGGCCCGGAGGGGCAGCTCTCGGCTCCAATTAGGGTCCTGCACCCGCATCGGCACTCGGAGCACTGGAGGGCAGAACTAATACAGCAGCCAGTGAGGACGCAGCTCAGCTCATTCCAGAAAGATCCCGGTCACGCTAGACTGAGGTCAGCAGGGCTGTGCGGAGCTGCTTGGGCGGGCAGCCTGGTCTCCCACAGGCCACAGAAGGGAGGGGTTGCGCAACCCGGGGAAGGGGTGTGTAGAGCCCGAGGGGTGGGGTTAGACCCCGAAGCACCAGAACCCCGGCTCCTTGCAGGAGGCCGACCCCTCCTGGCTTCGGGAACTGGGTGGAATATCCACAGAGGCCCCCCGGGAGACAGCCCGGGCAGAAGACGGTCCGGACAGTTCCCGCGGGCTTACATTGTTTCATTTCCTGCGAGCTCAGAAACTGGGAGAAACATTTTGACATTTGCTGATCACTCAGTTTCCCCCGGGGATCGGCTCGGCTGCGTTAATTTTAGCTCCGTCTCCAAGAACACGAGCTGGGGGCCGGGAGGCGGAGGGAGGCTGGGGGGCGAGTTCTCGGAGTGGCGGGGCAGGCTGGCCGCTGCTCTCCAGCCCTGCTTCCTCCACCGGGCCAGTCACATGCTGGCCCTTCCTGTCACCTGCCCACCTGCCCACCCGCCTACCCGTCCATCTGCCCATCCGCCCACCCGCCCTCTTTCCCACCATCCCACCTGCCCATCCACCCACCTGCCCACCTGCCAGCATTGCCGACGTCGCCCAGTCCTTGGGCGTGGACGGCTGTGGGCGTCTGGCGGGGCCGGGCTCACTCGCGGGGTCTCCACGTGGGGGGGGGGGGAGCTGGTACTGCAGGGCACTTCGGGGCGGTCACAGGGGCCAGCGCCAGCCCTGAGCTGGGAACTGGGGCAGGGACAGAACAGGGCCCTGGAGTGCCCACCTCCTGTCCCTCGCCACCGAGTTTCCATGGGTTTGTTCGAGCCGAGGGCTTAATGTGCAATTTAAAAAATTTATGTCACAAGAGACTTTCCATATTTCTATGTCCTGGCGGTAACGGCTGGGAAGGCCGGAGACGGGGAGGATAGCCCGACGGGCCCGGAAGCCTTTCCCACGCCTGGGAACAATTCAAGAAATAGACGATGACGGTGACATATAACGGGGCCGCGTGGAAACACACGCAGGGGAGGTGGGGAGGGGGCAGCGCCCCCGCCCAGGAGGGCTGTGGGGAGGGGCGGGGGGAGGGGCCTCCTGCCGTCTCTCCTGGTTCCTGTGCAGTGGACGCCAGGCCTGGGCTGGCCGGCACAGCCTTTGGGGTGCGCTGGGGTACTCTGGAGAGCCACACGGCCCCCGGCGTCACCCACCCAGGGTCAGAGAGGACAAGCACCCATTCCCACGTGGGGCTGGGCCTGCCCTCGGGTGCTCACTCTCTACATCCTCAGCACAGGCAGCTCCGGGCCCCCATCACCCCGCACCCAGCCCACAGCTCTCGGCGCCCGGAGCCCCCACAGTCGAGGAGAGGGTCTGGCTGCTGTGGGAGTGTCCCGACACCGCGGGGTGGAGCTGGTGCAGCTGCTCTCCAGGCAGTGCTCCGTGGGCGGCTGTCTCGGGGCATCTCAGCGGCCCCTGCTTGTCCCCCCTCGCCGTGACACCCAGCTGCCTGGGACAGCATGGGCAGTGAGCTCGGTGGGTGCAGCCTTGCCGGGTAGGCACCTTGGTGCTCTCGGGGGCTTCTGGGCATCCCCAGCCCCACTGGGACAAGCGGCTGCTCCCCCGGCCCCACAGTGATCCCCCAGCCGGGCCTGTCCCTGGCATCTGGGCTCTCCCGGGACCAGTGGGGCTGGAGCCCTCGGACCCGCAGACAAGATGCACGTGTTGTTCCAGCCTCCACGTGGCACCTACGAGCAGCCCCAGGAATGGGCACCAATGCCAAGGTCGTCACCCCGCGCGTCTGGGCAGGTCTGACCTTCAGAAGCACAAGCTGCAGGTGGCCCCCGGGCAGAGTCAGAAAAGCACCAGGACGGCAAGAGCTTTGCTAAACAGCATGTGCAGTGGACACTGGACAAGTGCTCGTGGAGAGGGGGCAGCTGGCCACTGTGCTAGGGGTGGCCCGTAGGAGCGGGCTGGCCAGCTTTCCTCGGCCTCGGGAGGCACCCAAGGGTGCCCAGAGAGCGCCCACAGAGGCGTGAGTGGGGAGCAGCGCCCCGGAGTCCCTGCTGGGGCCGAGAGCCACCCCCTGGCACCACCAGGACGGGTTCCAACAACTCGGCGCTTCCTCAGCGCTTCCGCCTGAGCTGCAGCGAGGCCACCGCTTCCGTCCTCATCCGCTTGTGCCTTGGCTTTCTGGGTGGCGGCTATTTAAGCAGACGCCTGTTCCGGAGACGCTCGGGTAGAGACAGTCGCACGCAGCGCCCCAATTTCCTGCCCCCGCTTCCTCTGCGACGGCAGCTTATGTAAGACTCTGTGCACACAACAGAGGGAAGAAATTAACCTCGATAACGATATTATTAACTACTTTGGCCTCATTTTCCACCTCTTTCGCCACCAATCAGGGCACCGTGGCCGGGTGTTGGAGCTCCTTGGAGCTTTCCTTCCCCCGAGCTCTGCGGGGTCACTGCCCGCCTTCCTCGAGGACAGCCTTGAGCAAGCTCAGCAGAGCTGGTGGCAGGTGCCAACCTGTGTGCCCAACCTATCCCCGCGGACACAGTGTGTTCCCACGTGCCACTGGGCACCAATGCGGGTGTCACCGTCCTGTGTCCATTGTGGCATCAGCCGTAGGCACGTAGCTATATACAGTGCACAACACACAATGCCGTGAGTGACTGCTGTGTGTCAGGGTGTGTCCATGCCATGTGCAATGTGTGTGAACACCGCGCTAGCCATGCTGGGCTGCCTGCCGCGTGCAGTGCACACAGAATGAGCGTCTCTGCCTGATGATAGCTGCTACGGCACTGCAGTGACCATGTGTACACGCAAACATGCACCTGTACTCGGGGTACGCTTGGCGCGGGACGTCAAGGACAGCTGCAAGTGTTCATCTGACTGAAAATGCAGCCTTTCACCCCGGTGCAGACAGGAAAGATGCTTGGCCTGGGGCTGCAAGTCGCCCTGGGTGGGCAGGTGGGCGCTTCCCATGGGACCCTGCAGCTCCGTACTCGCCTGAGTGCTAGGCGGCTCCTGGAACTCTGCTGGCCACCTCCTGGGCCCCTGGCAGATGGACGGTGTGACCAAGCCCGTCTCCTGGGTGGAGTGGCCGAGCCCGTCCTCCTGTGTAGAGTGACCGAGCCTGTCCTCCTGGACAGTGTGACCGAGCCTGTCCTCCTGTGTAGAGTGACCGACCCTCACCTTCCTGGACAGTGTGACGGAGCCTGTCCTCCAGGCCGGCACGACCAAACCCTGACTCCCTGCCATCGGTCAGTGCTTGAGGGGCGGAATGGGCACCAGGGCTCAAACCCAGGTGTCCGTACTCGAGTGCGCTGCCCACTGTCTTGTCTCTCCACCCACCCCCAACTTCCCTAACCGGTGCCCCCTGGAGGGCAGCAGGAGATGAAGCGACTTCCCCGCCTTGGGCAGCTATGGGATACGCACTTGGGGGTTCTTCTGCTCTGACAGGTCATGGGTTTGTTTTGAAGTCACGCCTTAAGGACCACCAGGAACATGATCAAGGAGGATCTACTCGACAGAGCAAAGCCAACCACCAGGAGAGCAGACAGGAGCCAGGCTGAAGAGTGAGGCGGGCGTCCCCCAGGAGAGGAGAAGGTCTGATACAGCATCCCACATTGGCACCCACGGACCCAACCGTGTCGACTAAAAGCACATCCACAAAGTGACTGAGAACGGCCGCGAGAAAGAGGACCCACAGCAGTGCTTCCAAGGGGGTGCCCATGGGGCGGCACTCATGCCCACAGTGCCGAGGCCCTGGGTTCTCGGACACCCCATTCCTGCGGGGCTGTGCGTCTAATGACTCCCGAGCACTGCTAGGAGAGGCCCGTGTTCTTGTGTTCTTCCAGCATCTGACGACAAAGGTGCTCGCACAACGAGACTAAGGGGCTTACAAGCTGTTTAAGGGGAAAATCCCACCTTACCGCCTCCCCAGGTGGGCATGGCGGGAGTCTGCGGAGAGTCAGTGCTCCAAGCCAAGTGCTCGGAAATCAGAGCAGGAAGTGATGGAGGTGCTGAGACGCGCGCGTGGTCCAGCTGAGCAAGTGGCACAGTTTCTGCCACCCTCACCCTCCAGAGCCCACGTCCCCATCCCCTCATGCTGCCAACAGCAACACAGAGACATCTGTGGGCCAGGGCCCGAGGGGGCTTCGAGAAAGCAGAGGGGCCAACCCGGTCCCTTGGCCCCAAGCTCCAGCGAGACGCCCCCAAACAAACACACTCAGGGTCGTCCCAGGACTTTCCCGGACGGCTGCCACGCGGTGACGGGGAATGTGGCAGGCGACACCGGCCAGCACAGACGCCGCGAGCTCCAACTGCCGCCTGGCTGAACGCAACCTTCCCGGCACGGCGCTGCAGCCCGGCATGGCCCAGGGCTCGGCCAGGGTTACTCGGAGCAGCCTGACGCCGGGCGGGGGCAGGAGGAGGGAGGAGGCAGGCGGGCGCAGGAGGTGGCGGCGTTGTCAGCCAAACACAGACGCTAAACGAGAGGCGCCTGCTTCTCCCCAGAAACAAGCACAGAGATCAGCAGGGCAGAATCAAAATTTAGCAACGAGCCCGGGCGTCACTGCGATAAGAGTGACATTGAGAGTCGGGGACAAAGTGGATATTCAATAGAGGTGACAACTAGCTAGTCATTTAGGAGAGAGACGTGGAGTTATGTTTCCTGTTGGCACCAAAATAAAATCCATCTGGATTCACGAGCAGGGTCCCAGGGAAGCTGAAACACGAGAAAATATCCGGGTTACATAAGACTCCCTCCCGGAAAAGACCTCGAGCGAGCAGACGTCGGCTATAAACGGCGGGCAGGGGAGACGGGTGAGGGTCCGAGCAGAACTTGTGGAGCTGGAGACCGGCCAGGAGCGAGTCCCGCAGTGAGACCCTGTGGGCCCAGCTCCCGGAGCGGCAGAAAACTCAGGCCCCCGTGGAGGGCCTGGAGAAAGTCCCTTCCACTGCTCGTCCCTGCGCCCTGCACCCCTGCAGGGTGGGGACAGACTCGGGGAAGAGGGACGCCTGGCAGGACCCAGCTCCAGCAGGCACCGAGGCGCTTGGAGGCGGGTGCTCGGAAGCCCGGGCCCTTCTGAGCCGCCTCATGCCTGCAGGTGCTCAGAGTTCAGTCACTCTCACAGTGCCCGGAGCCAAACCCCTGGCCAGGCCCCGCGTGCTTCTCACTGGACCCCATATGCCCACGCAGAGAGCCGGCCGGCCGCTGCACATGCTGGGATCCCTGCGCTGAACTTCAGTTCTGAGTACAGCGTCAAGCCTGCGCTGTACACGATGACCAGCGCGTCCGACTTCTCTGCGGTGACTCAGACCGACATTGGCCCCAGCGGGCCCCCTGGCAGAGTGAGGCGCCCCAGCCTTCAGCACAGCCGCCGGCCTGGCCTGTGCTCGTGGCCCTCAAGTGTGGCCCATCCCTGCCCACGCCAGAGGGCACGGGGGTCCGCTCAAGCCCGTCCTGGGGGGCGGGGTTTCCTGGCATCTCACGCCAGAGCGTACGCGGGGGCTGCATTGGAGATTCCGTCAGACCCGAGTGCTGGGCTGTCCCCGTCCCGCCCAGGGCAGCGCCTTCCGCCCGGCTGACTCTGCATCAGACACCATTCATGTGGCAGCTCCGCGAGCCAGTGACCAGGTCCAAGCTGGGTGGGAGGGCCGGTCCGGGGGTGGCCATGCGTGCAGCTGCCTGGACACAGGCAAGGCAGATGCCACCTGGGTAGGACGCGGCTTCGGGAGGCTGGGGCCCCCACGTCTCTGGCTGTCAGATGTCTCTGGCTGGGCAGACGGTATCCCGGGCTGTGTTTGAGCCTTTCCAGCTAATCCTCGGAGCCCCGAGCGCGGGCGGCTGGAGGAATATTAGCATGTGCTTCAAAGCCGAGGAAACTAGCGTGATTTGCCCAGGAAGACAGCAGCACCTCAGAGCCACAGGAAATTCTCTGAGCTCAGCTCACAGGTGACCTGGTGAGTCAGGACGAACAGACACAGGGGGCCTTTCCCCCAAGGCCAGCACGTGCTTGACGCTGGACGTTTCCACGATGGTGAACACACAGCAGGCCCTGGTCCACTCCAGCCTGGCCCTCACTGGGCTTCTGGTCGGAGAAGCCATGGGCCCTGCAGAATCCCATCGCACAGATGACGGGGCTGTCAGGGAGTCTGTGCCCTGGGGGGCCCAGAAGCACCTCGGCTTTGCCCCCAGCCCCAGTGCCCACAGGGGGGCGTCTCCAAGCCCCTCTCCTACAAGGTCTACACACGAACCCACCCCCGATCGAGCCATTCTGGGGCGCAGGGCAGTGAGGGAACCAGGAACCTGCATCCGTGAGCATGTGGAGGGGCAGAATCTCAGGGGCGCAGTGTGTGAGCTTCGAGCTTCTTCCTTTTTCTAGCACGTTCTCTCCCGCCAGTCCGGGAAAGCGGAGAGAGCCTGCCGGGCTCTGCGGTGGGGCCAGAAACTCTTGCCCAGAGGCTGGAGGCAAGTCTGCACCTCCTGTCTGGACCCCCGAGAAGCAGCAGAGCAGGGGGCCATGGAGGGGGAGGGGGGCGCAACGCTCTACGCCAGGTCCCGAGCCACAGCAGCGGAAGGACGTGCTAGAGCTCAGGGCACTGCAGGCAGGAGCTGCGTGAAGCCAGAGCCACAAGCCTGTCCTGGGCGCCTGTTTCGTATCCATCCTGGGTCAGGAGCTGCCGTATCCGTTTGCCCCTACGGGGGTTGGAGCCAGCCTGGCGCAGCTCTCTGCCCTGGGTGAGAGCCGACCCGTCGTTGGCGGGCCCTGGGGTCGTGCACCCCCTCGGAGTGGGGCTTCGTGACTCCCTGTTCTGTGCCAGGGTGTTCCAGGACCCGCACTGCAGGCATGGCGGGGAGAGGCTGGGCGCCGGGTCCCCTCCAGTGCCCCCTGTGCGAGTGTGGCTACTCCAGGGCCTTTGTGTGTGCTCCTGTGGCCGGGGCGCGTCCATCTCCCACCTGCCCCCCCCCACGGGACGGGAGCAGTTCCTCTGTTTCCCAGCTTCCCCCCTGGGCTCGTCCCCACTTACGCGGGTGATGACTTCTTCCCGTCGGCTTCAGTTCCGAGACAGTCTGCCCGTGGGTCTCTGTCCTTGTAGGCATTGGAGGGATATATGGGGGTGGGCACATGCGGCAGTGCTCAGGGCTGACTCCTGGCTCTGTGCTCAGGGTCGCTCAGGGGTCACTCATTCCTGGGGGCTTCTCAGGACCATTGGGGGTGCTGGGAATTGAGCCCGGGGCGCACAGCAAGCCCCCAACTCACCCTGTTTCCCGAGAGATGCTTTTTCCTTTTTAAAATTTGGGTCACACCTGGCAATGCACAGGGGTTCCTCCTGGCTCTGCGCTCAGGAATTACCCCTGGCGGTGCTCAGGGGACCCTATGGGAGGCCGGGAATTGAACCCGGGTTGGGCGCGTGCAAGGCAAACGCCCTCCCCGCTGTGCTATCGCTCCAGCCCCAAGGCTTCTCCTTTTGACAACAGCCTAATGTTGAATCCAGGCCACAGAGGTGTTGACGAAGGTGCGTGAACGCTGCCTCCCACATCCGGCCTTTCCCGTCGGCGTTCTAGCCTCACGCGCCCTGGGATCCTGGGACCCCGCGCTCTCCTCACAGCGCGCCCTGTGCTGTCCACTTTCCAGCTCAGGACTCTGGGGTTTCCCTTCTCGGCATCCCAGGCAGACAGGTCTTGGCCGGTGTCTGTTCTCTCTCCCCACTGTGGGCCCCTGACGCGAGTGTGGACCCCGCATCCACCTGCAGCTCCTGCAGCTCCTGAAGGGCCCATTTTAAACGATGAGCCTCACGTTTGCGTCAGCAGAAACGAGCCCACCCTTCCCGCCCCCGCACAGCAGCGTGGGGCCACCCAGCAGCTTGCTCACACGCCCCCGGGCTCTCCAGGCCACGAGGTTCTGCCCTTTACTCTCTGCCCAAGGCAGCAACCACACTGATTCTTTTTTTGGGGGGGTCACACCTGGCTCAGGGCCGGGCACGGCTGTGCTTGCGGGTCAGTCTCTGAGTTCTCTCTGACCCCACAGAGTATTTCTGTGACAAATGACCATTGGCTGTCCACATCCCTATTGATGTTTTGATCCATTTCATGGTGCGGGGGTGGGGAGGGGACACGGGTGGTGCACAGGGCTTGTTCCTAGCTCTGTGCTTGGGGGTCGCTCCTGGCGGTTCTCGGGGGCCTGTGTGGTTCCAGAGCTGAGCCGGGTCAGCGCCTGACTCGGGTTTCTGCTATTCCTTCCTTAGGGGCTAAGAACTTTTAGTCACCCCATCTTGCTGCATCTGTGAGTGGTAAGGTTTCGCAATCTTTATTTATTTGAAAACGTCTTAATTTTACCGTTTTTGTTCTTGAATAAAAGATTAAGCATAGGACTTTAGCCCCCGACCTGAGTGGGCACCGCAGACAGCTCAGATTCCATTACCTGGCTTGGAGGCACCCCGAAGGCCCCACCCACAGCGCTTCTGTGCCACCGGCTGGAACCCTGACCTGGAGGAGGGGGGGGCAGGGACCACGAGACCTCGGTGAGTAAAGACCACGGCGCTGATACCAGAGTGGGCACCAGAGAAGCACCCGCCAGGCATACGGCAGAAGCCACGCTCTGGATGCTAACGGGTGATGGCCGGTGGCAAGGTCCGGGGAGCGGCCAGCATGTACTCTGAGTCTGGGGTGCTGCTTCCCCGCAGGGGACAGGGGAACACTAGGTCCCAGCACACACCTGCACAGAGCACCCTCGCACCTGCGCTCTGCCTGTGCCCTGTGCTCCCTGCGGCCGGGCAGGTGCTGGCTGTGGCCTGGAGGCGGATTTAGATTCCAGGGTCCACGTGGTCAGCGTTCCGGCTCCCTACAGGCTCTCCCTGAAGCACCGGATAACGGAGCAGGGCCCCCAGCCCCTCGAGACAGCACAAGCAAAGACGTCCCAGGACCCACGGGCGTGCGTGGGGAGCAACCTCGGCCAGACCCTGGGAGCTGCGCCTGCTAGCCGGACGCTCCGGGCAAACACCGGGCAGTGAAGCTTTCCTCGGGGGCCCGGGCAGGGCCAGAGTCATTTTTCTTCACCATCTGGTCGTGTTTTCCAGGGCAGGAGAGGCAAGAGGGGGGCGGGGGGGGGCTTTCTTTGAAGCCGTTTGTCTTCTTTCCCCGGAAGACTGTCTTTGGAGCTGCGCGGCGAAACACACCATTATGAAACTTCAGCAAGAAGCTTCTGGAAAGAGTAGCCATCGCGTTGATTGATCTGTGCGCTCAAACAGCACCGAGCCTCCAACTCCGATTCTTCTCCACGCAGCGGGCACAGCTGCGTGTGGGCACCGGCCAGACGTGGCCGGGCTTCTAACACAGCGCCAGCACGCCTGCCCCCCCGCCCGCCTCCTCAGCTGGAAACGCTGGCATCAAGCGCCCAGAACCCTGCCAACCTGAGCGCGCAGCCAACTCAAACGATGGCCTGGCCCCGCGGCATTGCCAGGCAGGGCTCCGGGCGCTGGAGTGGAGGGAGGGAGTCGGAGGCAGGGAGGGAGGGGCACTTGGACCCCTCCTCAGCCACCTCGAGATCCAGCAGGAGAAAGATGCAGGAAGTTGGTGACATGAGGCCGCGGGCCCAGACCCGGATGGTCCTTTGCGGCCACATGGAGCTCAGAGGCTCTAGCACCCACTCAGGACCAGCCCTCCAGCAGGACACCCCCCCACGCCCTTAGGCAGGTTTGAGGCTCTCCCGGCAGCTCAGTGCTGGGCGCTGACCCTGGTGCTGAGACACCCGAGAAGGAGCCCGCCCAGCCGCACGCAGGAACCTGTGAGCGCCCGCGGGAGAGTCAGGTGGCAGGCGAGCCTGCAGGGCCAAGCCGGGAGTGGCAGATGCTGTGACAGGGAAGGCAGGGGTGGGCGGGAAGGGGCACCCAGACCCCAGAGCGAGCACTGCTCTGCCCCCTCGCTTCCTGCTGAGCTGAGGCCCGGGGCAAAGGGCAGGGCTGTGGCCTGGCAGGGCTGGACCAGCCTCACCGACCGAGGCACAGCTCCGGGCCCCCGGACAGCTGAGCCCCCTTCCTATCCCCTGGCCCCTTTCCTGCCCGGGGCCGCTCCTGCTGCTCTTCCAGGACTGATGCTGTGGCCACTGCATCAGGGGGAGGCCAGGTCCTGCCCAGGAAGGGGAGGGCTCCAGGCCGCTGGCCACGGGAGTGGACCCCAGAGTATGAGCAGCTGATCTTGCCCAGGGGTGGCGCCCTGGGGGCGGAGACCCCACTGCAGGCTGGCCACCCTGCCTGTGTGTCTGTTCAGTCTTGCCAAGAGGCCCCGCACACGTGTGTTGAGATGAGCATATGGGACCAGGCAGGAGTAAAGAGAGGACCCCACATGAGGGCAGAGGGGCAAGAGGAGCGTGAGTCTTGCAGAAACACGTGCTCTGTTCCCACTGCTCCCGCGGGTGCACACAAAGAAGGCACACGTGCAGATACATGCACACTTGTGTGTATACATGCACACTTGTGTGTATACATGCACACCCGTGTGTATACATGCACACACGTGTGTATACATGCACACAGAAGGTACACATACAGATGCATGCACATATATATGTGCACATAGAAGGTACACATGCACACAGACACACAGAAGACATACACACAGAGTACGCATGCAGATACACGCACAGAAGAGGGCACACATGCAGATGCATGCATATATACATGCACACACGTACACATATACATGGAAGGCACACATGCATGCACACATGTGCACAGAGAAGGAACACATGCATATACACACAAGTAGACACATGTCACATGTGCACACACATAGACACATGCAGATACACACACATGTACACACTGGTGCATGTGTATATGCATACACAGGTGCACTCACACACTTACATATGTAGATGGGATTGTATGCATACAAATTGCACTCACACACAAGAACACACTATATGCACATGTGTATACTCACGCACACATGCATTCACCTGTGCAGAATGTTCACACACATACATGCACATAAACATTTACAGGCACTTGTGCACATAAGCATTTAAACACACGTTCGTGCACACACATTTACACACATGTGCACATGCACCCACTCATCACACACATGTGCATGCATGCCCGCAGCTATTGATGCCCGCATGTGTACTTGCATGTTCACACACACACACACACACACACACACACCTGTACCTACACGCAGTGCACAGAAACACACACACGCAACGTCCTGGCTGGCCTCATGCCCACTGACCTGGTGTTTCCTCTGGCTGAGACCCAGCACTCAGAAAGCTTCAGCCCCGAGTCCAGCGCTCACCCTTCCTCCCTCCCTCCCTCCCTCCGTCCCACACAGCTCTGCACCTCCCATCACATGCAGGGACCCCCCTGGCCTCCGCAGCGCCTCCCTCCAGCACTGCTAGGAACTCCGAGGGGTTCTTGTGTACCCAGCAAGTGTGCCGGGCGAGCCCTGAGCACGTTTTGCCCAGGGACCGCAAGCAGCTGGAGTTTCTGTCCAAGGAGCAGCTCATGGAGAGAAGCGGCTCCTGAGCGGTGAGCCCAGCCCCCACCGCCGGTTCAGCACCCCAGGGCCTCGAGCGGGGAGAGCGAGGGAGGGGGAAGCTACGGGGGCCTGTGGGGGCCTCAGGAGAGGCCAGTCCGCAGGGCACCCACCCCAGGGGGCTATTACTCCAGAAAGACTCAGAGTCTGCCGGGCAGGGCACCCACGGGGTCGCCGTAACCCCTTGGTGCTGGGATGACCCTCAGCGTATCTCGCTGCTCAGAGGAGGCCACCAAGAGCAGCGCGCGTATGGACTGCTGACCCCAGTCAGGTCCATGGCTGGCCCCTCAGGGGGACAGGCTCATCAGAGCTCTGAGCTGTCTGCCGGCACCCAGCAGTCCCGCCTGTGCTGGCTGCTCGCTTCAAGCTCAAGGCAGCCCGAGGCACACACGTAGGCTCTGTTGCCTCACATGTCCATCCCGGCTGCAAGCCCCTGCCCACCCCTGTCCTGCCACAGCCCAGGAGTCGCCTGGCCCAGCCCTACCCAGCAGGCACCCGAGGCAACGCATGCCACCACACACACACACACACACACACACACACACACACACACACACACCCTCGGCAGCCCCTGGGGCCTGCTCCTCCCCCAGACCCAGCCTGAATCTGCCAGGCGCCCCTTCCTGCTGCATCAGCCCTGGGCGCGAAGGGTCCAGAGCCAAAGGCAGAACAGAACTTTCCGGAGCTGGCGTAGCCCCTCCCTCCCGAGAGATGGCTGGGAGTGTTTGTTTGTTTTTAGGGAAAGAATAAAAAAAAAAAACTACTAAGCTGAAATCTAGATTGTTTCTTCTCTGCAGAAAGATACCGTCTGGGTGCGCCTTGTTGGAAATTCTCAAAGACGCATTTTCAAAGGAAGAAATTCTAAAGATTTCAAAGAAGATGGTCGAATATAATCTTTTCTTTTTTTCCTTCTGAAGAACAGCGGATCACAAAGTTATCTGAGGTTTACAGGCGGGAAGGTGGGAAGACAGAGATGGGGCTGTGTGGGAGGGGGTCTGCGCCCACCCCTCCTGCCTCCCCGCTAATTACCGCCCCGCCCGCCGGGCCAGGAGCACGGGGCAGCAGCGCCACCTACGGGCGGTGGTAGAGAGCGCGGGGTTGGGGGGCACCCCACCGCTCCCCAGAAGCCGGGCAGGACTGAGCCCCTGCAAACACAGACAGTTATGTCGGGAGAGAATCCGCGTGCTTTCTCGGATTTTTTAATCTCCTCTCCCTGTGGGCTGGCCGTGCTTCTAGTCCAGCTGCAAACATCCTCCGATGACCAGGACTGACGGACGGACGGACTCACTGCAAGATCCTTTGCACAGTGCAATAAAAAAGCAGCTTGTTAGCAGAAAATCAAGCCAACTGCCGAGGGCATGGGGCGGGCCGGAGAGCTCCCGGCGGAGGACAGGGTGCTTGGCACAGCTGCGTGCCTGCAGGAGTGTGACGCGGCACCCCGAGCTGTCAGTGAGACGGCGGGGGTCGGCAAGGGCGTTCCGAGCTGGGACTCTCGGGGGAGAGCAGGGACAACACAGGATTTTGCTTCCTCATTTGCACTCGTCCTGCCAGATGAATCCTGCTGAAAAGTACTAATGCTGGGTGCCCTGGAGGTGTCCCCGGGGGCCGTGCCCCATGCTCCCCAGAGGAGTCACGCAAGGCAAGCTTCCGAGCGGTGCCAAGCCGGAGAGGGCAGCGTCTCCACCCGGGCTCCTGGAAGCAGGCTCGGAACTGTCTGCAAACCAGCGCCCGCCCGGGAGCGAGAAACGCCTCCTTTGTCTGCCCCTGGGTTCGATTCCTGGCAATGCAATGGGGAGAAAATATTTTCACCTAGCGAAGTATCTGGGTTCCTTAGGACCTAAATTGTTACAGGAGACAGAA